>JADWOT020000003.1:9991968-10062045 GCA_036345935.2 Taenia hydatigena
GACTCTCAAGGGACGGATCAGATCCTTCTTTGGTATCTTTAAGTAAAAATCATACACACTCAACTCTAGATCACGGCGTCATTGGACATTCATAGCCCTCTATGTCTGCACAATTGCATGAATGGGTCGGAAGTAGCGCTAACATTCCTGTTCGGATCAGTGGGTTTCGCCGCTTAGTTGGCTGTCGCCTATGCATACAAAAATGTGATAAGGAAAAAAAACTATAACCGGTCTCCTGAAGTGAGTTGAAACAGGAACCACACCGATCAGGGAGAAATAAAGAACAAGCTGGTGAGAGCGATAAACTCAGGCGAAAAAGAAGAAGGAGCAGCTCATTTTCATTTCCATAACAAAGTAATCACCAACGCGATATCGCTGTCAAACTAATGACGATAAGCATTCATTAATCACTCAGGCTGCTTAAAGTAGTCATCACTGAATAGCATATCCTTGTCAGGCTGAAGCCATATTCTTATCCTTTCTGTTTGGTGGAAGAGGAAAATCACATGGTTAGGCATTCTGCATTTTAAGAAATCGTACGATGCTTACATGTAGGATCTAGATGAGGCTAGATTGCTTTGGGCGGCAAGTGGATGGCTCAAAATTGAGTGCCAAAAATGGGTCACTACAAGTTGAGAGTTCCAGACTTGCGTCCTTTCTCCTATGCTTGGAGAAATGGTAAGGCTCGGTAACTTAAAGCTAAACTCAAGTGCATCAGTAAAGATAAGGCGGGCTTCAGTGGGACATATTTTATGCTAATCATCTGAGAGTTCTAGAAAGTGCACAGTCCTTCGATCTGAACTTCCAGCAGAATTCATAACTAGACAAAATAAAGGACTCAAATGCTCGCTTTGACCCCCAAACTAGAAAAATTCGTTGTCTCGAAAACAAAAAAATTCAAAACGCAAATTCATAGGAAATTTGCTCATTTCTCAGAAGGGCTACGACATGTAACTCATGATTCGGCAAAACCTGCGTATTACACATTGTCAAATCCGTGCATTCATCCCTGATTGTCTTCATCACGTCTACTCGAAAGCCCAATACAGCCGCTACAGCAAACACAACAGCTCATGAAGTACACTGCTCAAATCAGCTGGGAAAAAATTTTATTGAATATCAACGCCAGCAGCATTTGTTACTAATTCAACACAAAATGATAACAGAGGAGAATGTGCACACCGTCGACCAGCTCCTTCACCAACAAGACATTCAAAGACATCCTCACTATCGCCGGTATGAGCACAAACTCAGTCGTCTACCACCACTGCTGCGACCATCCCCACGGCTGCGCGCATTGCGGCGCCACTACAGGCGACCATGCATGCGGCATTCCCCACTGCAGCTTCTGCACCGGCCACCATCCACACTTCTCCTCACACAGTGGACTCTTCACAACCTCAGTCCACGGTGCCCAATTCCACGGATACGGACACGACCAACTCCCACACTCCATTTCTTCGGCTGCCTCTTCGCTTCGTTTGATATGACTTGTGTGCAGCACGGTGTTTGCTTATATACTCTCCTCATTGGTTCCAATTGTTGCACGTGACGTTCGTGCTAACTGTACTTTTGCTTTTTCGTTCGTGCTTCCCACTCCTCACCACCACTCTCGTGAATGGGACTTTAAGATCTACCTAGAGCGGTCGATCACCCACGTGCTCGTAACTCAAGGAGATAAAATTGTTTGTGGCGGTGCACATGCCGGCAACAAGATCAGTGTCAGCAGCAGTTTATTTTACATAAATTGTTCGCCTTATCTCGATACAGAGCGAGCTACGATAGCTTTGCTTAACAAACTGCTTACAACACCCCGTTAACCTGCAATGACTACAACTTAAGTGCCAAATACTCTCCTCACTAAGGGTCACAGTTGGCATTTTGGAACCGTTCTTTTATATTCATATCATAGTTGAACAGGATGAGGTTTACTAGGTTTGCCACCAATGTAGCATATTCCACGTTAAGTTCCCCGCCTTCAGCCCTCATGCTCCTCTAAGCAGGAGGATGGTCCTAGTACTGACACAAGTTTTAGCTTTCCAACCACTCATTCACATCAGTAAAATTTGCGATGCCTCCTCTGCCACCTCTGTGTTTGCTAAACGCCTATCACCCAAACCAAATTGCGTGGTGCACATTGCTTTCACTCTGGTATGTTGTGCACATTAGTCTAAAATGCAAGACACAGAAAGGTATTTATGGGAATAAACTTTCTAATGCATTTTGATAACCCATTAACCGACTCGTAGTTTTAGTCAGAAAGTTGCTTGACTAAAGAATCGCTTTTAGCATCCAATGTAGAAGACACTCAATTAGCGAATGCGTTTCTTATAACGCCAGCAAAACAATAAAATTTTGAGTTGATAGAATAACTATTTAACTAATGCACAATTTTGATTTACTTATTGAGAATGTCATTCCGGTAAATGTGTGTCTGGATCGGAGCGGATAAGAGCGATTGCCCTAGCCATCGAAAGACTTCACCATGTTTCTCCGCCCACTTGCAAATCGTTTTTGGCTTCTGCTCACCATTTTGTTCACTGAACGCGCTTCCTGTCTTCAGAAGCAACAATAGACGGATTTTGTGCCTGTAGAATAAAAATTCTCTTACAATACCGTTCACTAAGAGGGCATCTCTTATCTTCATTCCCCTCGGGCTTGTCTGCGGCCACAAGCATCCACCACGACTGTCTAGAAATGCTATCGTCAATGCGTACACTTCGCATTGGCCATTTCATTCTCCTTAAGGCAGGATTTTAACGTGTGAGTGTTGTGGGAATGACAAATCCTAATTTGACATCTAACAAATGGACAATGACTGCGAACATTGCCTGTTATGCCTCGTAGAATGATACGAATAAGTCCTCATTCATTTTAGCAGTCTCAAAGTGCTCAATGGAGCGGAGATGTCTAGGACGCACTTTTACCAGCATAAGAGCTACGCACTCGAGGTGACACATTAAAGATTTATTTTAGAAAAGCCAAAAGAGTGCAGTAGTGCCAGCTATCTTCTCTACTCATCATGGTTCTACACAAAAGTAAGCCCTCATCTAGTCGAAAAATCCGACGCACAACTTGCTCCATTAAGATCTTTCTTCGAGACTCGTATTGAAGAGCTAATCAGAGCAAAGATGTGTCGTTTCCTCAATGCTGCAATGTTTAACGGTAACCCTGGATCCGCCACAGTAAATTTCTTGCATATTCGCATGTCACAACTCACAATGACTTCTGTTTGCAGACTTAGGTATTTATTGTACAACTAAAAGGATTTTTACAGATTCCTCACAGATGACACTTAAAAGAGGACAAGGTCTTAATGATGTGAAGCCTTATCCTTTCTTTGGTTTTAAAATTAAAGAAGTCTCAATCACCTACAATATCCGATCTTCTTGTTTTTATTTTATTATCTTTAGAGTTATTTGCTGCAGGAAAAGCCTTGAATTAATTGCCTTTGGCAGAATCACATTCCAGGTAGGCTTGACTACTCCCACATGCTTCTTTCCTTACCCATTTCTTTTATCGTAAAATTTTGCCAACTTTAGACTTATTGGTTTTTAAATTGGTGACTTTCAGCCTACTAATCTTGCTTAGAATGTTTTTTTTGCACTAAATGCACTAGTCAGCTAGTTATCTATCACGCCATGCCTACTTACCTCAATCTCCAGTAGCACACCAGCTCCGCACATATTTTACCAGATGCACTTGAGCATACTCATTTCTTATGACTCCAGAAACACATACATGGAACGCATTATTGCCGCACAAGAACTCGAGACTGACTATCATCATCTGCGAGCGGCCGTAAGTTGTCTAAAGAAATATCAGAACAGAATGGAAGCCTACCAGAGGTTGGTTGGAACTGGCTGGTGTGCGTGAAGTGCGAATAGTTCCCCCATTTGTTCAAACAGTTGGCCTGAGCTTGATGTTGCCCTTCACCGAGTTGTTCACGCTGTTTTAACAAATGGAGGAAAACGCGGAACTCAATTGTTCGGTTCTTTTAAGGAATCCAGGTTTTCGAGCAACCGCATCCAAGGCAGAGAAGTTCATAATCCACTTTTTATTAGGTACGTTTTCCACAGTAGAAATTGTAGCAAACTTGCTTAAAGTTTATGTGGCATCAGTGCCGTTATATGAATGGGGGGGAGATGGAAACCTTCAAAGGAACACAGACACACACGAGGTACGAACGACAGATAGTGAGCACTTCGCTATGCATTCGCAATTAATGTGGGGCACACTGAACCAACGATGCTTGACTTCATATGTCACTCAATCCCTTCTTCCTTCTAATCTGATACCATTAAAATAAGTAACAAGTAGACCGTGTCTGTGGCGTTCCAGATTATTAGCTTTCGCTGCTGGATTCGAGTGATTTCGCCACCGAATAGGCGAAGGTGTTACTTCAAAGATTAGCTGGTTATGGTTTCCAGACCCTGTTTCGGACAGAGACACAGAGACCAATCTCCTTCCACTCAATATTTATGAGGAAGGGGATGTGTAGTTTTCCACTAAAGTGATTTTCATGTCCATCTTTGATGTGTGGTTCGTTGGATGTGTCCTAATGCACTTCAGTGGCGTTCTCAGTTCCACAACTCGCTTGAGGTTTGACACATTGTTGCACTCTCTGAGATCAGTTATGCCACACATTCACGTCACCAACCAAAGACTACAGTTCTTTGGGGTCACACTAGTAGAGCAGTCCTTAAGCAGCTTTGATAAACTACTTGGCTAACGATGCCTATCCGTTTTCTAATAATAGCAAATAGCCAAAAAGATTGGTAAAAGAATTTCAGCCTTATTTTGAATGCGCATGTCCTTCTTCATGGTCACAAACATTTGATTACACACTTTTGCTTAAGACATTTGTAGTCATTACCAAGAATGCATTAAAGGTGGGTATTTAACTCTCCAAAATGTTAGTCTGCTTTTCTGACCAAAAGTCTTGCAAACCTCCTCCATAAAAGAGCTTATCGGAAAAGGAGATTTCTGTGCTAAGAGTGTATTTATGATCCAGTTGGTCAGTTTTAAAGGTCAGACAGAATTTGACACTTGGGCTGCAGAGGAATTGCGATGAGGAAGATGAGAAAAGGCAACATTTGTAATTTGATGAAGACATGTGTAAGGTGTCTGCTTTACCAAATTCTCCGATTCGTATGATATCACCAAAATGCCAAATAAAACATGAACTGTGGATTACAGTCATTACTTCTTAAGCTTAGGCTGCGCTGATTGGTCGATTGCAGAGAGGTCAATTCAGAAAGCTGACCACACCGTCAGCACAATTGTGTAATTAAAATGGAATCTTTAGTCATATACAGCCCTTTTCTACACCTTCCGTGCGGGCAGAACCAGGCAGCAGGTAATAGCACGAGCATTGGTGGCTGGAGCAAGGGCAGTGAGACAATCGGCCACTTCATTACGCTATTATTTCCTTTATGCAAAACCATCAGTGAGTAAAAAACGACGCATTTTGAAGGCATCCAGTTAATCTGTAGTCACAGTCACACCTACTACTCAGCTAGTCAAGATTAAGTTCCTTATCACCCAAGATCGTTAAATAATTGGTCGGCCGAACCATTCACCTTAGCAGTTAACCACTTAACTGACCAGAATCCCTACTGGTGCTTACCCCTTACCACGGTGAGGTGCCGTTAACTATGCTGCCTTTTTTATTTCCTCTGGATCTCGTGGGCATTACCACCGAGAATTGAGAGCTCGAGACGCAAATGCGAACGGCCGCTCCACAGTTCAAATTGGCTCACCGTCTCCCTCCCACTCAGATGTTTAAGAGCAACGTCGGAAAAGTGACTTCACATTATGGTGGTCGTCAAATGTTCAAGGTGAGCTCGAGGAGGATTCCATTCACTTTAGTCATTCTTGTCGGTTTTAGTTGTGTCTTGCTCTTTAACAATTCTCGCACGATTCTCTCGAGGCATCTGATGAAAAAGTCGTTGCAGCTGCGCGTGTTGTGTCGATTACAATATTACTTAGTGAAATCGCCTTAGCGGCTCTGCGTCACGAATCAATTGAAGAGATTACAAATTAAGTAGCTTAAGGAAGACCCTTAAGTCAGGTAGCCAAAAAGTCCTTCTTTTCTCCTCTTTTTGCCGCTTGGCGCCCATTTGGTCACGTCCACTGTCAGGCGCCTGAGCTGGAAAGGTTTGATTACCGTGAAGCGGGATTGGGTCAGCGCTCAGTTATTCTTAAGTCAATCCGACCAACTTAGGCAAAACTATCAGCTCTGCTGCCTTGCCTTTGTTCCAGTTTATTATTCTTGGTATACAGGTAGGTGGATGCGAAGTCAGTCATTCACTCGGCTTATCAGACAGGTGCGCTCGCTAGCTGACTTAGATGGACAGGCAAGCGTGTGCTACTCAGACTGAAGCTTCCAGGTTTTACTTCATCGTTTAGTCTCTTTATCCAATAAATCCACCGACAAAAGTGCGACTGACTCGGCTTTTGTACTTTCATCCTTGGCTCGCATCTCCTTGAAATGAATGGAGTAAAAGCAGATAAGGTGTGTTCTTCACCACAAATAATGGGATGAACAAGGCAGAGTGATGAGGACGCTGCAAACAACAAGAATTTACTTCCCTCTCGAACAAACTTAACGACGGTTCTGTAGTAAAAAGCGTGTTCGTCAAACGCTAGTCGTCTTGCACTAAGGACTACTTTGTCAAGCATATGCATTGCAATTGTGCTGACGTGACGAATTGGCTAGAGAACCGCCCCCATTGATGATGCGGTGGTCAATGTGGCCCTTCAACTCGATGAAGTAATGTTTGTGCCTGCGTCTCTGCCTCCTTGCAGCAATGTTAATCACAGAGACGACGACAGTGCGGCAAGGGCACTAATCCTTCTCTGAGCATGCAAAACTATCATCACCCCAACTTGTGTTACCTATCGTCAGTGTCTTCAATGGTAGGTGACATTAGTGGGGTTTTGGGATCGTCACCTCATGCGGTTGAGCTCATTTTGAATTCGCGCATGACTTATGTACTCGCGCATACATTAACAGTCTTGTGGGTGGTAAGTAGATAGACTCCATGAACGTGTTCAAGTGTGTATGCAATGCTATTGAAAAACGTGACAAGAATCGGTTCATAAGTTACCATCATATTAACACATTGCCTTATACTTTTTAGTGCTATTCATTCATTATTGTTACTAGCGGGTCACTTTCCCGTATTTATACACATATACAGGTAAATTCTTCGAGCGAATGTGAACGCATTTAAGCGTGTCTGCCTGTACTGATAATAAACTAAAATAATGCTGACAAAACAATGTTGGTGTGCAAAAAAGATGGAAGTTGGAACGATGCTTGAAATGGTTAAGTGGTTAAGTGTCCTCGCTTCTACTTACTCGTTGCAGTCTCCGTGACTCTGATTCATGCGAAGTGAAGTGCTGAAATGATCAATGCTTGGCCGCGGTAGTAAGGGCGGAAAGGGTCACGAAAGTAGAGACACCAAGCGCCACAGAAAGGCGTTGCAAGATACCATTCAGGCCGTCATGAATCCTGCTATACGATTTCTGGTGGCAATGCCGTGACGCACTGGCTATTGGTTCACCAACGCGGTCTGACAGCAAAATCATTAATCGAATGTTCGCTGCACGACAGATCCGACCAGAGTCAAAGACTCAGACAATCTTTTGTCCACTATGGCTGAATACAACTAGTATATTATCCCCAGCAAACATAGGCTAAACTACATTTGTGAGTGTTGTACATGCTAATCTCAACGTGCATTATTACTGCGAAATCACTGCAATGAGTGCATGACATTCCTTTGAACAACTGCTGCAATAGCGACGCCGAGTGTAGATAAAGCAGTGTGACTTGCAAATCATAAGAAGAGGCTTAAGCAGTTTGAAGCGGAACAGACTAATATGGCATGCGTGCCAAAGGCAAAAATGATAGCTTGACGGAATTTCACGCTTTTTGAATTCCCCGCATGTAAATTTGTTAGATATCTTCTAATTTAGTAGAGGTAGCAACATGTCAAGCTTCAAATTTACAATTGCGCTCAATCGCAGTCGATGAATTTTCTTAGTCCCACTGCACGTTCTTTGGCAGTTGCCATCGCTTTTTCCGACCTGAATTCCCTGCAATCACACACAGAGAGATAGTAATTCTACGAAGAAAGGATGGCAAATTTTTGCCGTCAAGAAAGTGCCATGCAAAATGACAAACAATGCTATAATGCTATAATTTATTGACCAAATGAAGTGTTTACAACGTAGGACAACTGCCATACTGCACGCCGCATCGAGAGTCGAATGTGCACGCGCATGCATAGATGTACGTAGGTTTGAATTTTTGCCTTTACAAAACCAGCTGTAGCCTCCTATAATATATATTGGCTTGCCAAGTGTGCTCCGAACGATGTTAAATAAAGCTGCTGGCTCGAAACTAGAATAAGAAGTTTGTGAAGGATATAAACGACATAAACGCACTAGACTCACTACTAATGGTGCTATTTCAAAATACGAATTCAATATGCATGTCACCTGCAGAGCTGCTCTTTGCTTGCATCATGCGTAGACATAATGTCGAACTGAACCGCTACTGTTTTAACTACTTATTTACAGCGTTTGTTGTAGGCTTGATTTAACGTGATTTTGTAGATTGTGATCTAAAACAGTTTGAGTGAGTTTAAGCCAATGGGCAAAATTAACAATACTTGGACATTTTCTTTACCTTCTTCTCCTTGAGCACCGAAGAAATGACTCTAGGACATACGGAATTCGATTAGTCGTGAGAAAGAAGACATGTCTTTTAATCAACTTCACTTGCCCTCAAAACGTTACGAGGTGTGCAGTTTGAAAGTTCTTTTGATTTGGTCAAAAACAACATATTCATTACCCTTTTCGAGGTGGAAACTCGCGTAATGCACAAAATTGCTGCTAAGTAGAGTCTGAGGGCGTCAAAGCACTCTAACATATCGAGCATTCTTTGCGCAGTCAGGTCTCGAAAGGTGAAACTGGCGTTTGCCAAAATAAAAAGGACCAGCAGCAAGAAAGAACTTATCTAATTCATTTGAATGGGTTTTGAATACTTTTCCTTTTGCTACCTGCAAAATGTTCCGCTTGTGTATTTCAAATGTCGTCCATTTTACAAGGGCACAATAATAAGAATAATTTCTTTTAAGTCACAAAATTATAGAGCGTGTAAGAGCATGATACAAGCTGTTCACTTATTACAGGGAACCGCAAGATAAACTTCATCAGTGATAAAGTTTCACACTTTTGGTGGATATGCACATGGGAAAATACATATTTCACATCCACGGCATTGGAATGCGTCTTGACATGAGCCGGATGAACATGCATCGGCTAAATGGAAGGGCAATCATACCTGCATCAGTTAATTAGTTGTAAGCTAGAAGAGTGTGCACCTAAAAGGTTCAAAAAGAATGTCAATGTCTAATAGAATAGTAAAATGAAGTTAAAAATGCAAAAGAATGAAGTACAATGATTAAAAAGAACTTTAGAATAACAGAAGTAGTCCTGAGATCTGGTGGGATTCAGCAGCAATATTAATATTTTTCTCTAAACTCGCTTTGAGAAACCGGTCAAACATTTGTCCCGAAGAATCTTCGCTCTTATCCCATTTTCATGGTCTGACTGCCTACACTATTTGGCCCTGATCACAGTATACTCTGACCTCGATTTGAGATCGAACGGAAAATGCAGATGAGTACAAGCTCTAGGGGCATCGCACCCCCATCACTTTGGCCAGGGAAAACATTGTTCTAGAAGCCACTTATTTATTATCTTTCTGTCAATTGCACCAAAACTCGGGCCTACAAGGGAACAGCAATGTGTCATTTTAAACCAGTTTTGGAAGTAAAGCAAAAGTTTGTACAATGAGCACGAACGTCACGTGCAACAATTGGAACCAACGAGAAGAGTATGTAAGCGAGCACACTCCAGCACACGAATCATTTCAAACGAAGCAAGTAGACAGCCAAAGAAATGGAGTGTGGGAGTTAATCATGTTCTTATTCGTGGAAGTGGGCACCGTGAGCTGAGGTGCTGACCTCTTACTTGTCCAAACTGCTCTTGGTTCTAGGACTTGAAAAAGAGCGGTTTACGATTGTGCTAGCAGGTTGAACATTGTAAGGACAAAGCCGACGAGGAAGAAGAAGACAAGGTAGTAGTAAAGGACGATCAGCTCCCAAGATTAGTGCCTGTTTGACTGGTGGAGATAAGCACTTATCAGTCATTTAAATAGTGCAATGTTGCAACCGCTGACTAGCATAATGCTGCACCAGGTTCAGACTATGCCCGCACGTACGTAATTTAAAGGAAAATGAAAATTACTTGCTTAAACTCAGTAATTGGGGAGTTGTTTTACACTTTTATGAACCACGTGACACCCTCGTGAAGGCCACGTTGGGTGGATTCCCAACGTCCTACAAAAGAAGAAATGCACCTAAAGCTGTCCTTTATATCAGAAGAAAATTCAAGTTTGTTTTAATCCGGTAAATTAATTCAGCCTCAAAAAATGTGTGTCATTTGCTCTACAATTTGACTGCTTCATAACTTTTCCAAGACTACACGCAGCAATCTCTAAAGTTTAAATATTATTCTTACAATTTGCGAATTTTTTTTAAGTTTGAAACGCAGCGCGAATTTGCGCTAAGAATTAATCGTTTCCGGCTTCTGCAAGAAGTTGGAAAATCACAGATGAGGCAGCAATTTTGTACCCATCAAAAGGAGGAGCACCAAATCACAACTTTAATGAAGACTCTAGAAAATTTAAAGTGCTAATTAGGTCACTTGTATCTGCCAGTATTTATGCCACTCTTTTGACATCACTTAATGAGATGAGCTTATGTGGTTATTTTATCCTGCAAAGTCCAGAATAAATTCGGAAGAAAATTCGAAAAACAGATGGGTGTGACAGCCAATTGAATCGTGATAATCAGTCTGGGATTCATAATCACCCATTGCCGTCGCTTCCGACGATGAGCAGGCATGTCTACTGTTGGCTACCACAATTGGGAGGTCAGCAGTTTGCTAATCGAGTGGCCAATACTTTCTTACACAGGACAAATGTCCAAATCACATCGCATCCACATTGCGACAGTGGATGCAGAACCCAGAGATTAAAGCGCAATGACCCCGATTCGTACAGCCGCAGCTACTACTAGGGTTGTGACCACCGCTTTAAAGAAACCCTTTAGATATGGAAATACAGGAGTCTTCTTCATCGCAGCACCAAATAGAATAAACAGACCATTAGCAACTATTCAAAGGGGGCTACGCATCCACTTTTGCCGTTTTATCATTAAGGGCGTTCGACATTTTCAAAATTGACTTCCACTACACAGCACAGACGTCTACTTTCCGCACTCTATCCCCTGTCCTTTAGCTGAAACCCACTGCTTCTTCTTCTTTTTCTTGTGCTTATAACCTCTCCAATGCAGTCACATTGTTTCGTCCTGTCACGGACTTTAATACTGTGGTCCATCATAATATTGACATTGTACTTGATTAGATCTCATTTTGTCTTCGCTGCTGATAATTATGTCAAGTTATTCTTGCACCTACGTTCGAAAGGGTGGGTTCTTAGTCAGGTCTCCTAACCATTGTTTTAGCACATTATTCAAACAATAAACTGCCCACATTGAGTCTCACGATGGATTAAATGCAATTACTTGCAGCAGCGCATCATGTATATTTAGTCTCCTTTACCATATTTTGTTAGCACCTCAGCAAAAAGCATTTTTTTTGCAAAAATAAGACTTTGGACCTTTGAATTTAACGCCTCGAGGTACTCTCATTGGGATGGAAACAATTTCCGTTTTTTATTTATCAACTATTGTGGCGGTTAATCAACCAGAATGATATGCTGCTTAAGTATAGGCAATGCGTGTCCTCAAAGATTTGGACGTACATGGCGCGGTTCGTGTGAAAAATCTCAACTCAGGCCACCATAGTGCCCTCGGCTGTGTAGGGATCTCGTCGATCAATCAACTGACCACAAAGTTAGAAGATGTAGGTGGTGCCCCACATTGTGCAGTCACACCCGTTGGGAATCCAAACGCTTTCAGATGCGTGCAAATGCAAGGCAGCGTGTAGAGCGCAAGTAGCAAGGATATCCTCCTGTTCTGTGCAGAACTATTTGGTCGGGAAGGAAAGCGAAGCAGTGGGGAGGAGTAAGGAGGGGTATAACGTAGGGACTCGTAAAGTAGGACATTTACGATGCTGAACAGGGGGAGACGAATAAGCAGATAAATTTGAGTGCGAATGCAGCGAGGAGACATGCATTAGTAACACGAGAATAAAGAGAAGAATCGTGGGAAAAAATTATGTAGTTTAGACGGAACCGGAAGTTGCCTTAGTTGTATTTTGATCTTATCATTTTCATCAGCATCCTCCAGTGATGCAGTCGCAATCCTATAACGGTCCGCTGAGACACTCGCCAGCTTGACACTGCGTCAAGTCATAAAAGTCCTTGTATATTCCATCCTCACATCCACTCTAGTAACCGCAATCCCCACCATAGCATCCTTGCTCATCAAGAACCCCACTACCTCACACCTCCTGGATTCTCTTTTGCAGAAAAACAGAGTTCTCAAAACTGTAGCACAACGACTTGGAAAGGGCGCAGCTGTAGACATCACCTTGACAGACGTAGGCAAATGACTAGAATGATGGAATCTTTGGTTGTTTTGGATGACAAAGGCCACCGACTAGAAGAAAACAGTACGAAGTTGCAAAAGTGGTAGCCTATTATGTTTCAACAAAGTGATGTTTAACAACAGATATGGTCTTTTATAGACTTTCATAGCCTAGCCAAGCCTCACTAATCACTTATCTACCTGTTCGTCAGCCACAATGTCCTTCTGTCTGACTGTGTTGCCTTCATGATATGTGGATTCGGAAGGTGTTACTTTCCGTGTCCTGCATAATTGATTATTTAAAATGTGTACTTGGGTTCATCAAGTCTACCTAAGAGCCTGATACAACCATTGCGCTAATCGCAATAGTCCACTAAAAGCGCATTTCATTTCATTTGTAATGCAAGTTTTACGGACAGTCAGCGCCAGCAGCATTCGCAACAGATTTAAAGCAAAAAGAGGGCAGAGGAGAATGTGTATACCATTGAACAGGTCCTCCACCACCATGGTATTCAATAACATCCTCACTGACGTCAGCGTAAGCACAACCTCAGTTGTCTACCAAAATTGCTGCGATGATTCTCACGGCTGCGCACATTTCGACGCTACCATAGGTGACCATGTATGCGGCATGCTGCGTTGCGGCTTCTGCATCGGCCACCATGCACACCTCTGCCTGCATTATGGACGCTTCACAGCCTCAGCTTATGGAGCCCATTTCCACGGATACGGACACAGCCAACTCTCACACTCAATTTCTTTGCCTGTTCCTTTGCCCGGCTTAAAATGATTTGTGTACAGAACTAATTATGTAAATATGTCGTGGGTGTTCTTAGTTTAGCATAGCTTCTACACGAACTATATAGCTCAACTTATAGTATGCTTCACAGTGTAACAGAATTACCCTTACAATTTGTAGCTCTGAACTACTTTTGCAAACACGCGGCGCATGGAATGCAATGTGCACGACACTTCCAATCTTTTCCAATATTATAGTAAAACAATGTTCCATGCTTATAGCAAGCTCGAACAATGGCAAATGCAAGTGCACAAGCAGATTTCAAAACCAATTCAAGGAAGTGTAAGTGTGGTGGGACAGAGTTACAGATATAGCCATAAGCTTAGTCGTATAGGGGCTAGCACAAAATTTAAAACATACCATTTTCGATAAAAGTTGTGCTTTCAACACTTCTCTCCAATCGTTCCAACTCGATTGCTGCACTCACATGTAATTCGCGTTGTGTCAGGAGCACAAAGTAAACTCCCTATTTAATGTCGTAGTAAGGGGATCAAATGATGCACTCCAGAGATTATTGTTAATAGCTATGAGTCAGGCGTTTTTCGCTCACATCAACTGCACTTTTTAATCTACTTGGATGTTTTAAGGCTGATACTGAAAGAAAGTCAAGGCTTGTGGCAGTAAAAGTGGGGCAGGAGTGCCAGAAATGCTCACAGGCAAGCCATTTAAGTCCTTAGGCTTTCAATCGAGTTAAATGTTACATACCATCGATATAAACAAGCCTACAAGCTAAGCTATGCAAGAAAAGCTTCAGCATCTACGTTAGCTTTGGGCTGACACCGAATTGGTTACATCATTATTCAGTTCGCGTCCGAAAAGTTCCTACTGTATTTAAAGCCTTTCTTGAATGATATGCTTTCCAATGGAATGTAGTTGGCTAAATAAACAACGACATGCTCTGTGATTCGAGGAATTCTCTACCAAATAATGAATGGTTATTATTTTAGCGTCTAGTACTTCTGTCATGTAATCAGTGCAGAACCTTTTGAGTTCAGATAGAGAACTGTCGTAGGAGTGCGTCTCTTTGCACCAGCGTCACAGAATCTACGTAATTTTCACCACTATTAAACTAATTAATATCATTCATTGTTTTTTTGAGATAGGCTTTGACTGTAATGTAATCGACGGAAGTCAATAATCGTGGGTTCACTGTAGTTAAAAGTAGACTTTCTTAATTTTGTTAAATATGCATAGCAACCCATTAAGTCGTTCCAAATGTGCTCTTTCTTGATCTATCCTAAAAAAATCATGGCAGCCTGAATGCGCACTCGATTCCCGAGACATCTTTCAAGTTCCAATTCTCCTGACTCGAATACAATTATGCACAGTGAAGCGGACTGGATAGTTAATCCCTTGTCCCTTGCTTTGCTGTTTTGAAGCACACAGAATCAAACATCTGCTTGTTTAGGGCTGCCATCGTGTCTAAGCGAAATGTCTATGTTGGAGGACGACTTCAAAGCTGATATTCCTTCCTTAAAGTAGGAGAAGACAGTGTGTTTTAAGGACCGAAGAGTGAGAGTTTTAAGCATGTGAACCTTGTCAAAGCATTTTAAGCCAACCACAATTGAGACTTTCATTTATTAATCAAAGATTGTCCGTGGCCTTTTTCAAACCTTAACAGAAGCTACGAGATGAGTGAGGATTTCGCCTCATTACGAGTGGCACAATCATGAGCGCAATCAGCATTCAACGGAATGCGGCAAAAATGTTACCCCAAAAGGACGGCTTATCCAATGCTAAACATAATGCCAAATGCTTCGCCTCATAGTTCACTTAAGAGAAGGAACAGCTGCAGACAATGCCAAAGTTTCCTTATGGAATAAAGAGACCTCTTCTGCCCTTCATAAAAGAGACTGACAGTAGTCCTTCAAATTTTACTTAAGGCGGAGGAGCATTTATGACACCGAAATGTCTAATTTCTTAAAACGACTAATTGTCTTCAAGCGATTCACTAAAATTATCATTTTTGCACTAAGTCAAGAGGAATGGTACGTGTTAACAGTTAAATCAACCATCTTGAGTCTTGAGTCTTTCAGCCGAAAGCTTGAGTCGGCATTACGAGGCACGGCGATGAGAGTTGTCGCTGCTTCGAGCGAACTTCCCTCAACTGCCTTTCATTCAGTAATTTAGAGGACGTAACTCTGTTCTCAGGGACTTCTCATTAATACTTCAATAGCCGGATGGTGAGTGAAGAGAAAGTGATAAGAGAGAAAAGAGGAACAAGAATAATGCAATAAATAAGGTTTTGTTAAGATTTGGGAGCTGTGTCCAACCCAATGTTAAATCCACAATGTTTGCGCACATTTGACTCATTTTGAGCCATCCAGAACAGTAGTTCACCAAACATTCTGCAATTTCATTCTTCAATTTCTCAAAAAATTATCAATCTTCCTCGTGACTTTGTGGTTAATTAAAAAGAGAGGTTAGTCAGCTTGAGATTGTTGCATGTGCAGGCGAAGTCACTAGACTGGGAACCATCGAATTCCATGGCTATGACGAGAAACTTTCTACGTGACGATCCTTTCTACGTATGCTCACAGAAGAGCTGCTCACACTCCTCCTTCCAACCGCTTATCTTTCGCTATCTTTGCGTTTGGTAAGACATTCTCATTTACAGTTATGCTGGTAGTAAGTGAAGTGAATGCGCGACAAGTTGTGTTTTCACTTTTCTGATGAAGTAGGCGTTTGACATTGTGCGCATTCCACGTCGTCCCACTGATCAATGCATTGCAAACGATTTCACCTACCTCAACGGGCTTGCTCATCTCCTCTCTTTTGGCAGATGCTGCCAGGTGATAACAAAATTTTTGTTCATTTTCATTAATTTCATTTGACAGCAAAGCTATCTTACTGTAAACGCTTCGATTAAAATAATTCACTTTCGTGCAGGCAGAACATGACACCATAGTTTGCTTCCTAAATGAGTAACTTGGTTTGGCACAGATGCTTCCTGTAGCATTTTATCTACAGCTTTGATCTTCTTGCCGCAGGATTTCGTCCCACCTCTAGACATCCCCTTCAGGTACATTCGACTTTAGTGGATGTAGCAGATGATGATGCGTAGATTGAGACAGATCAGAATTGCCGCCAATGCAAGTAGGTTCGGGTGTTTTGGCAGCCGAGTTGTCCATGCGACGCAGCTGATAGTTGCAATTGTGGATAGGCTGCAAGTCGGTTTAACTAGCTGTCTCCTCACCATGCAAAAGCCAATTTTCCTATCAGTTCATCTCACATCAGTGCTACGGTTTGTAAGTCCACTTAGGAGCAACAGCTCCTACCATCTTGCATCTCAGAGTGTTTATTACACGTGGGTAAGTACTTCAATGCCTCTTGCTTACCTAGATGTCGCATACACGTAAAATGTGTTTTTAATGTTACGCATTTGTAATGGAAGCGTGTGAAAGCATTAGGAGGGACGGTGACTTCTGGGACGACACTGTGAAGCCACTACGATTTCTTTGAGACAGGTGGGTGTTGAGGTAAGACTTAAGCAAAATTGCAAGTACCCTGTATTCCACGACAAGTGGAACAACACGGTGAAGTTGCTCACTTTGGTGGCGCACTGAATAACACTCTCCGTTTCAACACACCCACTCATAGTTGTGATGCATGTCTGTGACACGGGTTGAGGACATGCAACATGGTGCTGTGAGGGCAGATGACGAGTTCTGCACATCCTTCAGCTTTTTCGCATAATTTGATTTTCGGTAGAAACGCTGCACGTACTACACCTTTGCCTTCTTCTGCAACAATAAATTCAGCTAAAGGTGCAACTGTATCACATTGCAGACGATTATTCCTCATTACTGGTGGCATGCAATCATGAGCGCAAATAGCTCAGTGAAATCGGACCTATGTAAATAATAACGATTCGTTAACATTTAAAATTTGTGCCCAAATCACCAAATTGTGCATTTGGTGGCATGGATAAACAAACACAAAAGCAGCATTGGATGGCGGAATGGGTAGAGGAAATCAGAAGGTACCGAATGGAATTTGAGTGAAGAAAATCAGGTGTCTGCAGATCTGACTTCAATGTATGAACCCACATCATCGCTGAAGCAATGTTTTACTCCTCTCGTGACTTCTGTTGATGTGTACTCGGACCGGGACTATAAAGTGTGCCCAAGCACAGTGGCGAGCAGTGAGAGAGGACGGAATAGCGGAACTTATAGGCTGCATTTGATTTAGGTGAGAACAGTAAAACGTTCTAATGCAATTTGCTCAGTGTCTCGAGGCGTCGCAGAACCTTTGTGAGCTTCTAAGTCAGGGAAAGATGGAGATTTGTTGTTTGGGTCACAAGTAGTGTCACTAGCTGTGCATTCTGATTAGTTGGTTTCCAGAGGCAAGAGGCGAGTCAGAGTGTCAAAAGAGGTGGGTGCTGGTTCGGTCACGATGCAGTTCAGCATCAAGAATAAGGTATTATATCCACAGTAAGTCATACCAATCTGGCTGTTTTTTCCACAACATCCAGTTGTCACAATGCCAGCATCCACTTTGTAATTTCCTTGGTTCCACCCTCAAAGTTTCATTTGCGTTTTTTCATTGAATCCAGTTAATTCGTCAGCTTGCCGACACACAGGTTTCTTGCGCTGCCTTCCAGCTGACGTATATGAAACGCGATTGTATTTAATAGGAACCCATCAGTTCCAAACATTGCAATCGCACACCCTCTATTCGTCCTTGCACCTTCTTTGATACAAACAGCAGTGTAACTGTTTTGCTGACAAGATGCGCCATCTTATGTGCCTGCTTCACGGGTTATTGCTCGTACCGGTAGTAGATGCGTGGCAGGAGGCTCAACTGTGAATTTGTGGAATGGGAGGAATTGGGTTCATGGTTTGTGTTCGCCGGCCACCACCGCCAACCCTTTTGGCTTCTAGACCGTGTGTCATCGTCACTTTTAGAGTGAGGGTGCACAATACCAAAATTTAGCAAAAGGATTGTGTGAATTCCATTTCATATGCTTACGCCACGAGTTATTCACACCGGTAGTAAATGCGTGGTAGCAAGTCCAACTGTGAGGTTGTGAAATGAGAGAAATCACTTTCATTAAACAACGCTATTAGCCCTGTTGGTCCCAAGACGGCACGGCATGGAGAATCTGAACGTGTTCTTACGTCACTTTTAGCGTGCATGTACACAATACCAGAAGTCGGCAAGAAGTCTGTAGGAGTTCGACCACGAAGTCTTCAACGCTGGCGCTCTAAGGTAGAAAGTACTTTTGATTGAATTTGCTTTCCCTCATAAGATGGGCTGCGATCTCTGGTGGTGCGTGGAGCGCTTTGAACCGCTGCTTCGCTCGACTACTTTCCATTGGATGAATACAAGAAAGTTTCACAGCTGGCAACGACACAGATGGTGGTTGAGGCAGTTGAGGTGCCACTTGATGGTTAATGAGGTTGTTGTTTGAATGACTGATAGATTAGTTATCAACGGGCATTGTTTTAGGCGTCTTATTGGTCATTCTTTTTAATGAATACGCCTAGTCCACAACCTTTTGTCTCTAAGGCTACAGACCCGATTCTTCCGAACATCCTAGTTCCGTTGATGGCCTTCTGGGTATCAGTCGGTAATGCTCCATGGATAGTGCTGGTGTAATGGAAATCAGTTCAACGGTTAATGGATAACTAAGTGGTGGATTAGGAGATGTAGATGATTTGAAGTGAAGTGAAGCGGGCGTTGTGTAGAGTTTGACCTGCCTCAATGTTCCACGTTGACACTTAAGATTGGATCCCATTTTCAGCATTCGCTTTTGATCTGGTTTCCTTTGATGCGTTTGATTACGTCTTCATTTACATTCTTAATGGACAAAGATGCTATGGGGTTTCGTCATCTCATCGTAAGGCAGTCGAATCAGGAGTGGCATTGAAGTGGTGTTTCATTCGCATCAAGTGCCACTTCTCATGGTGCACTCAGTTCATTGAAGGTGTACAAATAAACTCACTCACATGAGGTGTAGACTTGCATTTATTTAACATCTCTTGCTGCGAATTTGCGGAAAGTATGCTGAAGGCTCTATTTTGATGGCTAGAAGGGGAAAATGAAGAGAATGACGCACGAACTAAGGAGATGTGTGGGGAGGAACGTTCGAGGTGGGGTTCGAGAATCGCAAGTGGCAGAAAGTGGGGAACGATCTACAGTCCTCTGAGAAGGGTTTTCGCAATCTCTCATGTCCCGTATTCCAATTGATTTAACACCCTAAAGTGTCTTAACATCGTAGGAACACCAAATGACTTATTCCCTTTTAACACACTCATTCGCAGCTTTGGTGCCCGTCTGTGGCACGGATGAGGAACATTGCGACACGGTGCTGTGAAGGCAGTTGGCTTATTCTTTACATGCAATTTAACCTGTGGCCTTGATTTACCAACTAGATGCAGAGCGTGACGCTCCAGGCATTTTGTGCAGTTAAAGTGGGTGACGTAACAAAGAAGGCAGCAAATTGATGAGTATCTCTGAATACCCGCGGAAAAACGCCACAAAATTTATGCAAAATCTCAACAGAGAGTGTAAAATGGTCTATAAAAAGAAACAAAAAAGACGTCTATTTAAACCGAAATTTGTTTTTCATTTTAAACACAACAAGCGCATTATTTTTCTCCAAAAATAGACATTTTATAGGTTTTAGGATAAAAGGTAAATAGGATGCAATTCTGCCGTATGCAAATCACTCAATGTAGATCACCTTCCTCCAATCCATTAAATAACCAGTACGTGTGACCTCATCAGAGAAGAAAAGGCCTCAAGCACTATACCTACTCTGACGATACACAGCAAAATGTTTTAAATGTCGACGAGTAATGCCTAAAGGCAAAAGGCGAGTGTTTTGGAGCCTCATAGTGATGGTGGGTTGCGTACTTGGAGTCGCTTGTAAATCAGTCTCAAGAGCCTGCATCCGTCTGACTTCACCCCGGCATTTAATGTCACACCAGAAGTTGGGTACATTGAAACCGCATCCTCGACATTAAGGAAGGTACACAAAGTTGGTACCCTTTCGATTTTCCAGCAGTTGAGATTCTCTGTCTCCTCTTTTCATGCTTTGCTGGGAGTAGACGCTGCAGGTCAAAAGTACTGGACATGAAGGGAAAATGGGTGCAAGTTGAAGACGGTGGGACACCTATTGCGCAATGACAGAATATGGCACCTTCTTTGCCAAGTGTAGGTAGTGGCTATCCAAAATCAAATCTTCAACTCAGTCCTCCCACCCATCGTCACTTCTTCAACTTCCACATATTTTTCTCACACCGAATCACTATAAATGCGGTCTACGGTCGCAAAAGTGTGAGAGTTCGTCTAATGCTTATGAACTTTAGCCGCCTTTTATGATAATAACATTGCTAAACAGAAGCATGAGTCAAGAATATTGATGGATTTATATGCTGAGATGACTTTAGTGTATGCTGCACACTAAATTTTTGCGTATTTGGACAGATAACTCAACGTTGACATATGGAGCGAAATGAATGGACATCTTTTTCGCACAGTGGGTAACCGTCGAAGCATAAGTCATTGCAGGAGACAAACTGAATGCTAAATGAACTCACGGAGAGATCCCGACGCGAGTGCCAAGGACTGTATCAGGGTTGTATCAATAAGCATGCCTAACCGCACTTTGCTGTAACCAATCGTCTGTTCACCGGAAGTGGTGCGTCCAAACCCACTTAATGAGTAAATTTCATTATTCAGTCGCATAACCGAGACAAGATGTAATGCCTATTTGTAGTCATTTGCATACGTAGTAACGACGGAGTGGGTGGCAGATCACCACCACCACCACCACCACCACCACCACCACCACCACCACCACCCACCACCACCACCACCACCACCACCACCACCACCACCACCACCACCACCACCACCACCACCACCACCACCACGTCGAGTTAGAACATGAAATTTAAACGATTGCATTGCTTCCAAAAGGGGACAATAAGAAGATTGTCTGATGACGTGCTCCTTCTCAACCATTAAAATCTGGCCTATAAAATTGAGAAAAAGAATGGAGGAAGAGTGTGGACAAGAGTGTTAGTCCTGACAATATTGCATGTTTATGCGAGTTGGAAAGGGGCTGCACGAAATGCATCTTCAAATTATGCAGCTACGCCAAATGCAATCACGACTCCCTGAGAATGTCTAGAATGTCAAGTGGAAACTTGTATACCATCATACATGTCTTTCGCCATTAGGGATTCCAAAATGAAGCAAAGAATCTAAATCACTTTGAATTATAACCTACTGATGGAACAATGAGTAAATGCGATTTCATGCTGGGGGAAGAACTGGTGAATTTGCAAAGCTTCGAGGCTGCCATGATACTTTCACTTGATTTGTCTCATGAAGCATGCAATTTAAAGGAGTAGCGCCTTAAATAATCGCATTCGGTAGCAACATTCTGGGCTGTTGCGATGCCACACTTGCTATTATGGCCGCCATCGGGTTCAGTCCTTTGATGCATCCCGATTCAGTAGGATCGCAGACAAAATGTGGCAAAGTTATTGCCTCAAGTGTCATCACTCTCGGATTTAGTAGGTCATATACACTTTTATATGCGTAGAAATATAGCCATCTCAAAGCCCAACTGAACTCATAATTCCCTGCTGTGAGTAGTCGCCTTACGTAAAATAATAGTAATGATACGTTTCACGGTTGGTTGAATTCCAATGATGAATTCATATCAAAGTCAGATCCCAGAAACAGCGCAAAAATGCCGTAAAAGACAACTGAGGAATGCAAGTATGTCACCTGCCTTTTTGCAAGCCATGGCGTAATTAAAGCTGTCTGTCTTTACTTCCAAAAGCTAGTCACTTTGCACTCCTACACATCGACAGGTGTGATTTGTCTGAATGATGCCGACAACCGGACCCGCCATGCAGAGTTGGCTCGTGAGGTGTGGCACAAGTCTCTTCTGGGGTGGTAAAGAGATGACCCATCTCTTTCCTCCGATGAAGCCGATCTCACTCGACTCCACCTCTCCCTACACCGTGGACTACTGCCCTTCGTTGTTGGAGAAACTGCGACCGAATGACCTGTGTGAGAGCAGCGAGCATGTAGTTTGTCAGGGAGGATGTCGACCGAACAGGTGAGCCGTCTCGTCCTCAGAATTTGATTATGTATTTCAACCCTTCCAGCAATAATTTAAACAGTTTCCCGCTAGGCATTGAAAGTTAGACATAAAGAATTCATCATTCATAATCAAATTATTGCAGAAGTCAAGTATAATTAGCAGGTTCTGCTCTGGTAAGCTGACTTAGTGTTCAGCAAGACTAGTGATCTAAGAACACGCACCTGACTTATATGTTTATCTTCTATTTTTAAATGAAGCATATTTCAATTCAACCTAGGGCTATTACCAACTCAGAGTCTTGTTGTTGGAGACTGCGAGATAACCAGAACGTCAGTTGAAGGTGAATTTTTGTGAGTTAGAATGTGCTTGGAGGTTTTCTTTGAGCATAAAAGAATCAAAGGCAGTAGATGTTAGCTCCTTGCTTCCAAGCGGCAAAGTTGCCTCCCAACAGCCTTGCGGAATGTCAAAGCATGCCGGGCAAAGAAGACATTGGGCTACGGTCAGCTTGAAGATAGCACGATCTATTTAACCACCAACACCTACCCCAGAAAAATGTACGTAAACTGTTAAAATAACGTTTAACTGCATGAACTCGAAATTAGTGACAAAGTCTGCCGTCAATGCGTAAAACACTTACAAGGTGTAATAATTTTGTCTGAAGCAATGACAGAAATGAAGACCTTGTGCGGAATGGCAGTAAGAAAATTCTGATAAAGTAAACAAACAAAGAGATGGTGAATTCAGTGCACAGATCTTTGATGTCGATCATACGACTACATCAGGAGGGTGGTGCACATATATGTGCATGGTGCTTGACCTTCTGGAGGTCAGGGATGGCCACCAGCCTTACACAGTTCATTTCCTACTGTGACTGTACGTTGCTAGGTTTGTTGGTAATTTCCTTGGTTCCACCTTCAAAGTTCCGTCCGTGTTTTTCTCACCAAATCCAGTGAATTCGTCAGCTTGCCGGCATACAGGTTTCATGTACAGCCGACCAGCTGACGTATATGAAACGCGATTGTATTTAATAGGAACCCATCAGTTCCAAACATTGCAATCGCACACCCTCTATTCGTCCTTGCACCTTCTTTGATACAAACAGCACTGTAACTGTTTTACTGACGATATGCGCCATTTTATGTGCCTGCGTCACGAGACATTCACACCGGTAGTAAATGCGTGGCAGGAGACTCAATTGTGGATTTGTGGAGTGGGGGGAATTGGGTTCATGGTTTGTGTTTGTCGGCTTCTAGACAGTGTGTCATCGTATAAAGGGGCATCTATTTGCGTCACCTTTAGAGTGAGTTACACAATACCTAAATTTAGCAAAAGGATTGTGTGAATTCCATTTTACATGCTTACGTCACGAATTATTCACACCGGTAGTAAATGTGTGGTAGCAAGTCCAACTGTGGCGTTGTGAAATGGGAGAAATCACTTTCATCAACCAATGGTTTCAGCCCTGTTGGCCTCAAGACAGCACGGGAATGATGCACGCAGTAAAGTGATGTGTGGGGAGAAACGTTTGTGGCGGGGTTTAGGAATCGAAAGTGGTAGAAAGTTGGGAACGATCTACAGTCTTCCCCGAAGGGTTTCCGCAATCGGTCGTGTCCTGTATTACAATTGATGCAACACGGCAAAGCGTCTTAACGCTAGTAGAACACTGAATGACTTACTCTTTTTAACACACTCATTCACAGTTCTGGTGCATATTTGTCGCACGGATGAGGAATATTGCGACACGGTGCCTTGAAGGCAGTTGGCATGTTCTTTACTTGCAATTTCACCTGTAGCCTTGTCTTACCAACTAGATCAGAAGTTAATTTTGACTGAACCTTAGGGAGGACACGATGACTTGATGGTGGAATTTGCAAATGCTGTGGAGTAGGGTGTGTAAAGTGAATGAGATAGCCGTTACGATTGTCGTAGTTCTCCTTCAACCGAGAAGTATGGGATATTCTCATCACAGTACAAGCCTGCACACTGTTGGTATGCGGTCTTTGCGCTGATATTGTGGCATTAAAGCGGAGACAAGCATCATTTCTATGAAGGAAGTCACGACACTACTACTTTTATCCACTAGTAGCATAAAGCAATGCAAGCATTTTGATCGAGTAATGGAAAAGTGACAGGGCATGATGACTTTTAAACAAAGGCTCTCTCCGATTTAATTATTTTCCTTGATACCAAATCTAGAGCGGTGTGGCTGATACTCATTGAAATTTCATTCAGAATTACAAAACACCCATTTCTACGTAGTTAAGTAGTTTGAAGTAGGAACTTATGCATCTGAGGCAAACTAAAGGTCTTACCTTCCATCCGGTCGCCGAATTCCTAAGTTTTGACAGTCACGCCATCAATGTATAAAGGGAAGGCGGTGTAACAGCTTATCAACCTCCCGGATGATGTAGTTTAATCACATGCATTTACAGACAACATTCTGAAGTGTGTAAATCCTTCACTATCTGCCCTCAGAGCATCATGATACAAGTCGACGAGTCGTGCTGCACACATGCATCAACACTGTGAACGAATGTGCTGAGAAGGAGTCTGTTATTCAGTAGTCCAATGAAGTGGACCACTTCACCGTGTTGTCTAACTTGTCGTAGGATGCGTAGCACATGCACTTTTGCCCAACTTTGACCTCAACACTCACCAGCCTCAAGGAATGCGTAGTAGAAGTACGTTGTCGTCTCAGAAGTTACCATCTCTCGCAAATGCTTTCGCACACTTTTATTACAAACGCATAACAATGAACGCACTTTACAAGTACGCGGCGTCGAAGTAAGCAGGAAACATGGAAGTACTTACTCACATGTGACGCACACATGGAGATGAAATTTGCGAGAAGCGATTGCTCCTAAGTGGACTCACACACCTTCGCACTGATGTGAGATGGAATGATAGGAGGGTAGGCCTTTGCATAGTAAGAAGGAAGCCATTGCCAAATTGCTTCTACAATCTACATTGCATGGTCTACTTGGCCACCTACACACCCTCATCCATTCACATTGGTGACAATTCTCATTCGTCTACATCCACGCATTAGTAGCTTCTACTCCAACCCAAGCCAAAGGTACTTGGAAAAGACGCCCACTGGTAGAACGAAGTCGTGTCAGAAGAAGCTGGGAGTTGGAGACAAAATGCCATGGAAAGCATCTGTATCATGCTACATTTCTGATGTACGATGCAAGATTTAATGTCATGTTCATTTATTAAGAATGTGAGTCAGTTAATTTGAAAAGTATGGAGAAAGATAGTTTTGATGTCAAATGGATGTAATAAAAGCGGCTTATTTTACTCTGTCCTGCCAGCATCCGCTAGAACATAAGAGTTAGGAAAGCTAACTGAATTGTATAACATTGATTTGGAGGTAATGTATGGCGAAACGCAGCGGGTTGTACACAATGTCAAACAACTACGTTATCAGAAAAGGGAACAAAACTTGTCGCGCAGTCAATCTACTTAGTGTCATCATGATTGCAAAACAAAATTTTGCTAGAATACTATAAAGGGGGGCATAGATAGGCGATTGGAAGGAGGAGGGTGAGTAGCGTTTGTGTGTGGATGTGTTAGGAGGACTGCCACTTGGAAAGGCTCTCTTCGTGGCATTGGATTTCGACGGTTGTCAGTATAGCGGCTTCGCCTACACCTTCGCCTTCTAACTAAGCACATCAGAATAGAGTGCTACTGATGCATTACTTGTGACTCATGACGCAGATCCCCATTTCCACTTGACAAAGGTACTCAGCTAATCACAGCAGTACGTGCCAGCCTATTCATCCACACCCAAAGAAGCCTCGCCACCTCACCACCCTCTTCTCTCCTCCTGCTGGCTTTTTGTGCTCATGGTTCAAGTATACTTTGATCTAAATTACGAGGGAATGAATATATCGCTCCACAGACAATATGTGTTTATACAGTGAAGTCGGCTATGCCAACAATTGACTCTCCTGCCTCCAACTATACTCATACCTTCGGTGTTGCCTTACTCAACGGCACACACACACACACACCATCAAATTATCAAACGACCACTCTATCAGCAAGGAAATCGCAACTGGTCGCACATCTATTTTACCCCGTCTCAGCTTATTTACAAAATTGAAATTGGTTCCTGTGTATATATGCGGGAAATGGACTGACATTCGGGTAGTTGCATGCAATGGCACTAGAACTTGATGGTTTTCAGTCCAATGGCTTTTTCTACGCAAATAGCACTCCCAACTTGGCAAAACAATGGAATGGATTCATCAATTATCATAACCTGAATGAATGATTCTTCTGAAGGTCTGGTGAACCAATGTCTTAGATGGCTCAAAAGGTGTAATAACCGCGCCAGTACATTCTCATCCACATTTGTTTGGTTACAAGTTTCGCTCCATAGGCAAAACCAATCACTAGTGGGATGGCACTAAGTGCTATTGAATAGCAGCATATTTTGTAAAAATGCCAATCAACGTGGACGACACATGGAGGAGTGCTGCATGACCTACGATGCAAACAAATGCCCTTTTCCTGCCAACCTTGTGGGAATGGACTGAAATGATACGGTCACTGTGATGTAAGGCTTCTTAAGTGGGTCTTCATAGTGCCACAGGTTTTGGCAAGCATCGCGCAATACCTAGCACCCCCCACTAATTCAATTCGACACGTCACTGGCATCGCTGCTGTGTAACCGTTTGCACTAACGCCTCTGATGTAGGCGGACACTTAAAAGATCATCATTCTAGTAATATTTTACAAGTTCATTCTGCAGAGACGATTTTGTCAGTCGTTGCCATACCTGCTGTTTCGTCTTGCTGGACGAGTCTTAGGCCACCGCTACAGGTTTGGCAGAAAGACGAAAGGAAACTCTCCTACACCCGAGTCAATAGTACCCATCTGATTTCGACGGTAGTTAATGTTTTCGCTTTCGAATGCAGTACTCACTACGCCATCTTCTGCCTTTGATGCAACCAGGCTGTTGGGCAGAGCGTCTGCATCACTTTGCGGACGTCCTCCCCTGACATTTCATCAAAACACCATCGTGGTAGCACTCCTCGCTTTGCGACAAATGCGGCACAGGGGACCTCCGAAAAAGGCGTCTTATCGAACGATAAGCACAATGCTGGGCAGTTCGTCCCATAATTTAATCTTCGACAATGCCCGTGTCCTTGCATTCAATAGAAAGACATTTCACCATTGGAAGTGAGGGCTGCAGCAGTTAAGTAAATTCACTTTAATCGCCCATCTGCCGCACTAGACGTTTGGCAACACATCAATGCAACGTGTGGGGACGCGCAAGAATAAATCTTCGCTAATTTTGGTTCAGTTAGGTCAGCGCTGCAACACTGCACATTCGCAACAGGATCTGTGTGAATAACAAAAAGACCGCTTTTGCTCTAAGCCAAACGAAATGCTTCTTGGCAGCAGGTAAATTTGTTTTCTCGAAACATGTCAGAAGTGGTGTGGACAGGATTATCTCTGCTTCGAGCACATCTCCTGCAACATCTTCCTTTAGGTAAATTGGAGGGCAAAGCTCTGCTTCGAGGGACTGTTAATTTATGCTTCGGCTCAAGGACTCTAATGCAGCAGGTTCCTCCTCTTCTCTACATCCACCCTTGCTATTCGAAGTCTGAATATGCTTTGACATCTTCATTATGTGTAAGAGAGAGGGTACAGAGGGAGAGTTCAGGACGGCGATGTGTCGCGCTCTATGGAGTGACCACGCCGCTCTGCTACCAGGTTCAAATTGTCGTCCCATCTCTGGCCTACAAATAACATTTAAGTATTGCATCTGATTGAAAAGGGTTTTGCGACAGGAAGCAGGAATGCGATTCAGGCATGCTTGAATAGACTGTCATGTGCTTTTCGGCCTAAATTTCGTAAGTCCGATTATTTTGTTTCTTATTTATCAGCCGCCTTGTTAATGCTTGCTGAACGCCTCCAAACATGACTTGTCGCCCAACTGCAGACAAGCCTAACTCATTCCTGAGTGACTAAGTACAAACCGTCTATTCATTTACTCCAGACACAGGCACCAAGAGCTGGACAACTGTGGCTGCAATCTACTGCGGTCTCATGCCGCACTTCTTAGTGCATTTACTCAAGAGCTAAGTTCCATTTCGGAAGCGAAGAGCCCCAATCCATATTCCATTCTAATTTTTCCACTCGGAACAATTAATTTGCAAAATATAAAACAGTTGAATGTTTTAGGCTGGTCAGGTTGGTCAGATCCTACCGAGTAAATGCTGCCACTTTGACATCCATTGTTTTATGTCTCAGTGCTAGATATCAGCCATCAAGTTCTCCAAAGCCCGATAGTTAAAATGCACTCTACAGTGATGACGTGGATTCATTTCATGAACTCAGCTATGCCAACGCATGATCGTTCTCTCTGCAACTTTATTAGACCCCCTTGACTCCACTAAAAGTCCATTTTATGCAAAGTTGGAAGGAATGATCCTTGTTAGCAATTAAATCGACTGTCTCCAGTCATGTCCAGAGACCGATCCAACCAGAATTTCGGGTAGGCATAAGGAGGCACAGCGATCAGGGTTACCGCTGCTTTGTGTACACCTCCTTTACCCTCCATCCGAAAACTCTGCTCTCAGGGACTTCTGATTAGTCCTTCGTCTCAAAGCTTCTCAGCCAAGAGAATTGGTTATTGGACAGAGAAGAGGAATGAGATTTATGCAACTGTTGAAGTTTTGTTGGGATTCGGGATTTGTGTCCGTCGAAGAGATTGTCAGCCCTAACTCAGCTAATGGGCACGGAAGAGTTACATGGTTACATTTCTTTTCCAAGCACTTGCTTTTAAAATGTGATCAAATTTACCTGTAAAATGACAATTCAGTTCAGCGCAAATTGTCAGAATTGTGGAGTAGGGCAATGTTTCAATTCATTGTGCTCACCATGCGTCACATGATGTTTCACGATCCTTTGCACTCAACTGAATACCGCAAATGAGACATCTTCCCAAATGCATTCTGCAAGTCGATTTTTCCTTGTAAGATTTAATTATGAGGAGGCTGGATTGCAGATATCGTGCAATGAAAAAACGAGCACCAAATGAGATTTAGATGGATGAAGAGGTGAGGTGAATAAAGATGAAGAGAGAAGAGTTGGGTGTTGGCATAGCTCACTTTACTGCACAAACCCATATCGTCGTTGGAGCAATAATTTCACTCTTCTTTTTTGTGACTTCTGTTGAAGTGTGCTCGAATCGCGACCATGAAATGGGAACGAGCATAGCAGCTAGCACTGAGAGAGGACGAGAGTGTGAAATATAGAGGCTGTTTTTAAGGTATATGAATACGGTGCTGCCTTCCGATGCAATTCGCTGAGTGCCACGAGGCATCGGACATGCAAATGTGGACGCCTAAGTCAAGTGAAAATGGTAATGTGTCTGTTTAGGCTACAGTTAATGCGTTAGTTACTAACTGTTCTGATATGCCTTATTTGTAGCAGCAAGTGTTGTGTTAAAATGTCAATGAAGAAATATGCTGTGCTCTTTATGCTGCAATTGGGAAATGAAGGATGTCATAATCATTTCGCACATGCTTTTCTATCTTTACTTCTCTCAAAGAGCCATAACGAAGTTGATGAATCCATAGTCGGTCACGCAAAGCAAGTTCGTTCTCTTCGGACCAAGCAAATCATAAGGAATCCTAATTTCAAAAGTCTACTTCCTGTAGTCAAAATTCCAGCGTCCACTTTGATAGTCTTGTAATTTCTACATTCAAAGCCTTATTTCCGTTTGTTTTAACCGAAGCTAGTCCTTCTGTCAGCTTCTCTGTGGTGTGAGTTTTTGGCCAATGCCTTCTTGTCAACACGAATCAAACGCGATTGCAATTAGAAAGGCGGTGTTAGTACCCGACGCTGCGATCGTACACCTCTTATTTATAATCACTGCTTTTATTTAGACAAGAATGCGCCGAAAATGTTTTCATCACAAGAGACGCCGTTTTATGTGCTCACATCACGACAGCAAATGCGTGGCAGCAAGTTTAAGTGTGAAGTTAAGGAAAGTGGGAAATTGAGTTTTTCGGTGCGCTTTTGCAAACCAACACGACCAGCCCTCTTGGCCTCCAGACAGCATGTCGTCGCGACTTGGAATGTCTTTTTATGACACGTTCAGAGCGCGTGCATACAGTACCGAAAGTCAACAAGATATTTGTAAGGGTTCGGCAATGAAGTCTTCAGCATTGATGCGGACAAGTGGAAAGCAGATTTGATTGAGTTTGCTCTCCCTCAAAAATTTAGCTACGATTTGCGGTAGTGCGTGGAATGCTTTGAGTGGGTGCATCGCTCGATTACTTTCCATTGGGCGGTTGGAAGTGTTGCGCACTGCAAGTAACGACGCAGATGGTGCTTGAGGTGGTCGAGACGTGAAGTGCTCAGGTATTTAGTGTATCCATTTTACTAGATGCACGTTATCCACAACTAATTGTCTCAGAGGCAAACAGCAGTGCGGAACCAAGGGTGGTGATGTGGTGGTAAAAAGCTGGAGAATTGCTGAAAGCACTGAGTGGCGGATGAGGGATGTATGTCGTCGGAACTGAAGTAATGTAGGTGCTGCGTAGAATCTAAACTCTTGCCATCTGGTGCGCTTGTTTACGCTTCCATTTTTGGTTAAAGCCAGAGTGGCGTTTAAGCGTGGTTTCATTGTCATTAACTTGCGATTAGGATAAAGCGTAGACCTGCTTTCGTTCAAAGTTCTTTGTTGGGAACCTAGTAAGAATTATGCTGCAAGCACCAGCTTGACGACCAGAGAGCGATAGGGCGAAATAGGCAAACGTCAACTGAGGCTATGTGTAGAGAGAAATGTCTATGTAGGTTTTGTAAAATAAAAGCGGTAGGAAGAAGTAAAACAATCTAAAATCCATATCTGGAAGGTGTATACTCATTCTCATTTCATTCCCTTCCCCGCTAAAGTAGTTGGTTGGAATTTTGTGCGTTGCACTATGCTTTACCAGTCAATGCATCCAAATGATTTCATTCTTAGTGTACCTTTCGAACAGGCTTCCTCAACTCTTTTGATTTAGTTAATGCTGCCCATATTGCCTAATGCTCTGCTTGTGAGTCAACCCACTCCTGGTCATACAAATGCCGTACATCGAGTTTGATACCTGTTTCTTTAACATAAGAGGATCCAGTTTCCTAGAAATCCATCTCAAATCGTTAGAATGCTTTCGCCGTGCATTTAGAAGCAACAACTCTTAAACATTTGATTCCACATTGCCTTTCAAATGTACTCGTCTTTCGCTAAAAGGTCAGTGCTTTGATCGCGATTAGGCAAAAGCACAACGTTATTGCCATCCACAACGATTAGAATAACACGGTGAAGACCCACACCTTGGTGGACCACTATACTTCAGGCTCTGTTTGAAGATACTCATTCAAAGTTCTGATGACTGTCTGTGACACGAGTGAGGGCTATGCGATGAGATGCTGTGATGGCAGTTGGCATATTCCTCAGGCCCTTCCGCCTCTATGTCTGATTCCAATTTCGCCTGTAGCTTTGATTTTCTCACCAGATTGATCGTTAGTTTGGGTTGGATCAAGGGTGGAACACGACGACTTAGGGGTAAGACTGAATGGCATAGTTGTTGCGATTGACGTAGATCTCCTTTGACCAGGATGTTTGGCATATCCTTATCAGAGTACACGATTGGATGTTGTTGTAATGAGTTCTTTGTGCTGATACTATAGCAGTAAACTGAAAGTCAGCCTCATTTCTGGCAAGAACCTCACAACACTACTACTTTAAATCATTGGTGGTTAATTCGATGCAACAATTTTGATTAAATGAAGACAAAGTGTGGCAAGACATGATGACTTAAAAAGGCCCTCTCCTTGTTAAATATTTCCATTGATGCAAAATCCAAAATGATATAGCTAATATTCATTAAAATCCTATTCAAAGTGGCATGCAGCTATGCTTGAAGGCTGCCAAATATTTTGGAATGGGAGCTCATGCATCTTCGTGATGCCAACTTTACTTGTCGAGTCAAAATGGAAGTCTTGCCTTCCTAATTGATCGTGTCCTGGCAGACTAGACAAAGTTGTCGCTTTAAGGTCTGAGTGTTTGCTGTTGTTCTTGGTGAGCTGTTTGTCAAAAGTAAGTGTTTTTTGCAGTTATCTTGACTGTCAACAAATCACCCTCCCAGATAAGCTATTTTCAATGCGAACCTATTAACCTCCAAAGGAGAGCTTCTAAATGCCTGGAAGTAAGAATCGCTCGTAAAATTGTTTGATTATTCTACCGATAGGTTTCCTTCTAGCGAATGAGGAATCCAATTTAGTAATTGCTAGTCCTTTGTGTTTATGTGACGTTGTTCATAAATGGGATTTGTGAAGAAGACTTACGACAGCCCTGCGGACCATCGAAATGTGTAAAGCAAAGCCTACATTTGGTTCCAGTTAGCTTGAAGACAGCACACCCAAATTAAACAGCAGTACACACCTAGAAATGTTTGCTAAAAACAGCAAAATAATGTCTGTCTGCAAGAATTTGAGAGTAGTGGCAATTGTGACCAACAATACGTAAAGACACGAAGGTCATGTGTTGAATGGTGGCATTACAATTTTGACCTGTTGTGTGCCGCGCATGACATCCCAAAGAAGACAAACAACAAAAAACAAGCAGGATGCGTCGTCAATGTGGGGATCTTTAATGGCGATCACAGGACTGCAGCGAGAGCACACGCACTTTGGTTGACCTTTTGAAGGTCAGGGATGGTCACCTACCTCGCGCAAACCATTTCCATCTGTGTCCAGGCATTGTTAATTACGGTTATTACAAAGATTTCTCCATTCATTGCTGCGACCACTTATAACTTTTGTTGTATTTCATCAGCTAGGCTTAGTCAAGTGCTCTCAGATAACCTCAAGCTGCGACACATAATTACACCACGTGATGCTGCTTATTTTATTCTCGAACACTTGGTAAACCAATGCCTTAGATGGCTCAAAAGGGGTAATAAACGCGCAAGCACATTCTCATTCACATTTGTTTGGTCACAAGTTTCGCTGCATAGACATAACCAATAACTAATGGAATGACAATAATGCCATTGAATGGCAGTATATTTTGTAAAATTGCTGCATGGCCTCCGATGCAAACAAATGCCCTTTTCCTGTCAACCTTGTGGGACGAAACTCAAGTGACACGGTCACTGTGATGTAAGGCTTCTCAAATGGGTGTTTGTAGTGCCACAGGTTTTAGCAAGCATTGTGCAATACCTAGCATCCTCCACTAATTCACTTCGCCCCGTCACTGGCATCGCCATTGCATAACCGTTTGCACAAACGCCTCTGATATAGGCAGATACTTGAAAGATCATCATCCTAGCAACATTCTACAAATTTATTCTCTAGAGAATGGTTTGTAAGTTGTTGTCATACCTGCCGTTTCGTCTTGCTGGACGAGTCCTAGACTACAGCTATGGGTTCGGCAGAAAGACAAAAGGAAGCTCTCGTAACGTCTCCTGCTTTTGCTGCACCCAGGCTGTTGGGCAGAGCGTCTGCATCACTTTACGGACGTCCTTTCTTGGCATTTCATCACAACACCATCGTGGTAACACTCCTCGCTTTGCGATAATACGGCACATGCGACCTCCGAAAAAGGCGTCTTATTGAGGGATAAGCAAAATGCTGGACAGTTTGTCTCATAATTTAGTCTTTGACAATGCCCATGTCCCTGCATTTAATAGAAAGACGCTTTGCCGTTCGAAGTGAGGACCGCACAGGACATTTGGCGACACATCAATGCAAAGTTTGGTGACGCCTCTGTGTCCATGTGGCATGGTTCCTACATGAGGTTTGTGAAGTTGACTGCTGATAAAATTGCAGAACACACGCATTGAATTGCACAAGAAGGTAGAATAACGTGCAACAAAGAAACGGTGACTTCAATTGGGAGATTTTTAGGCCAAACACACAAGCACAGCAGGAGAGTGGTTCGTGCGTACGTGCAAGTTGCTTGACCTTCTGAAGGAGGTCAGGGATGGTCTCCAACCTCAAGTTTATCATTTTCAACTGCACATAGACGTTGCTAATTGGGGCGCCTACTACAACAACAACATCAACAACTCACGATCATCTTTACTAACATTTCAGAAGCTTGCTTGTCAACTCTGTTTTTGTTGGCTACTTTATTGTATATTAATTTGGGAACCGCTAATAACCTCAATTTGCAGCAAATAATTATACGAAACTCTGTTGCTTAGTCTATGAAATGAGCAGTGCATGTGCAATTTAAGCAGCACTTATGCATAGTGAAAAAGGTTTTTGTTGGAACAATCGCACACTTACAAATGTCAGCAATCAAAGCTGGGATGTGACTCGTCGGCCATTACGTAGCATCAAAGCGCATGAAGAAAACAAGGAGGACAACTTTCTCACGAGTGTTCCTCGCTTTCCACCAACAAATGCAACACAATCTATTCAAAATATCAACAAAGAATATGAAGGGCCTAAAAAAACACTAAAACAGATATGCTCATTGGATGTATACGCTTAAAACTTGAGAAATAATTGCCTCGTTTAAGACTTTCTAAGTTCCTATAATCTAAAAAGGAACTTAAACGCATGTGGTTGTGTGTCCATCATATTCTTTGGAGCACATTTCTCTCTTCGATCAAAAAGAGCTGCATGTATGCCCCTATCAGAAAAGATACCGTGTAGGCACAATGTGTTGGGTTTGAAAAAGGCCACGAGCAATCTCTGATTAATAAATGAAAGCCACAATTGTTGCTGACTCGAAATACCTAAGAATGCGGATAGCATAATTGGAGCTGTGTGCATTTCAATGAAAGCCAAGATGCAGTAGACTGGAGGCCCGTAATCACCGTCCAAGCTCTTTCACGTCCACATCCTCGACATTCAGGATTGGTGCACAAAGTTGGCAACGTTTCTCTGTTTTAACGGCAAAGCTCCTCCCACTCCTCTTTCGTGCTTCTTCAGGAGTAGTTTTCAATACCATGTTAAATCACATCAATTAATCAGCTCAAATACATCATTCGTCAGAAGCAATGCCTCAGAGGTGAAGCGGTAAGAACAATTTTCCACTCATCTGGTACTTTAACCAGTACCAAAATTTAGCGCCTCATTTGTAAGCTATGCACTAACGAGTAATACCCACATCCGAAGGCCTGCTTTACTTGTTTGAGTGGCGTAAAATATGCGAGCTAGATGAGGAGGACCTGAATCCACTCTCCTCCTCTGATCTGCCAGCAAATCATGGTATGTCATTGGACATTCTCACCAAGTGACTTCGGTAACACCCAAGGTTGAGGAAACCAAAAACTCGTGATTTAGTAAATGAAGTGAGCCGAGGCAACACAAATGTAGAATGAGCACAAGTGAAGTGTGACTTCTCCCTCCAGCATGATGCGATCGATAGAAATAAACTTGGAATGCAAAACCAACCAGTTCCTTGTCCAACGAATGTTTCGATATGTCCGACTTCTTGAATATCAATTCCAGAACGTCCAGTGGTCGGATGAATTGGTTCAAGGTCATTTCTACCCCATGCACTTGTTCGAATTTATTCGCGGGGACAATTCCTTTCTTGTCTGTCTTGCAACTTTCCTTTTTTCAAAATGCCTTGTTCCATATTTTGCATTTTTGCCATTATTTGAAATTATGTGGACAGAGAATCCATACACATGCACCATTAGTGTGATAAGACAATACGAAGTTAAATGATTTGTGTACTCTGGTCAGAATGGTATGATTTAGGTTTCGCCATTGCGTTGTTAAGGTGTGAGTGACGCCAAGTTACACAAATTGCAGCCTACGGACATTTCATGCATTGTTTGCACAACTCAGGTTGGCACGTGGTCCACGAGCAGTGAGTGGGGCCGAAGCAAGTCTCGGTTGTGGATGGACGGAATGACGTGTCCAGGTGGTGCTAACTCGCCACCGAAGGGTGGGACGGCTCGTCGACTCAACTTGAAGGCAGTCATGCTGCAGGAACAGCCACTTCTCACCTATGACACACTTCAGATGCGCTTTACCTCATTCTCATGCCTAAGCATACGGAAATGACAGAGGTAAGAACGCTTACAGATCTGACATTTAAAAGTTACTTCTGCTATGCCCAAAAGTCCTCAAACCCATCAGGTGGTGAAATCCGTTACCTTTCCATTTGTCGTTTACCTTCCATGCCAGGCTTCGAAGGCGATTTCGACCAGTAGAATGGGAAATCCCAGTGTTTTGATTCAACTATGCGATGAAGAATTTGTGCACAGAGGCTCTTCATTTGCAGCATCTTGTGAGCTGTTTGATGTTAAAGGACACCAACAAGCCTAGCTGCCCATAGACACGTCCAATTTTGTGGGAAAATCTCCACGTCAGTGTGGTATAAATAGCACTGACAATTAGCCATGGTAGCCTTATATTACCAATCTCAGTGCAATTCATTCCGAATCCACAGATAAATGCGACAGATCAGTGAAAAGAGGGCAACTTGTAGGAAAAGTGACCTCAGTAAATGGGTTTGCTGTGCAATAGCAGCACAAAGCACAAATTTGCATGATCCTCCCAGCAGGCTGAACTTTATTGTGCTCTTGGGTTATTGTCCTTTACTTGGAGTCCTAATTGAATGGCAAGCAAACCCAATGGATTCGACATGGGCTTGCCCACATCAAATGAGGGTTTTATTGAGAAGCAGGAAACCCATGCAAAAGTGGAGTTGGTAAATGTGAAGTAGTATATTAGGTAGCATTCCAAAGTGCTTGACACTACAGAAATTGAAAATATTTACTTCTTTTGAACATTCTATGAGTATTTTTAGGCAAAGACACATTCAGTCATTTAGACTACATAGAAATCTCACAGGAATGTTAGACTTAATAGTAGCAACTTCCATTGTATCTTTAGGCACATTTGGCTTTCGAACTATTGGCCCCTGTCCTATCGTGATCCCCAGTCATCCTACCCATTCAGGCAAACTCCGAATTTGCGTAAGAGCAGTGACTAACATCGGTCGTTCGGCCATCAATTGCTCCTTAGCCACTTGCTCCATCTTACCGAGCAAGATGGATCATTTGGAAGAAGCTCACCTTGGTGTACTTTATTTGGATTCTTTGGACTGACAAGTGTAAGGAATGCTTGACGCGCTGCTATCACGAGTAGCATCATAAAGAGGGGAGAGGAACAGTGAAGGCGGAACGGTCGCTTGCAAAGCACTGAAGGCAAAGTGTATCTTTGGGCTTTCCTCACATGGAGGACCCTCTTCACTTGCCAATGCATGAAGTGCATGGCAATGGACAGTAATCAGCAAACAATGGGCGCTAGAATGCTCTGGTGCCTAATACGTGGCCTTGTGGCAAACACATCTAAAGCGTAATCAAAGGGTATTTAAGGTCTTAGTGAACTGTCATACTAACGACAATCAGAATGGTGGGCTGGAAATATACTTACTAATGCTAATGCATTAGCAAAAACCTAAAGCCAGAATGCGAATGTGTTGGTTTGCACGATCTTTGTCAAAGAGAATATTTTGTTCCCTCAATAATTGTACTACACTTCCCCTTCTATAATACCAAGATATTTGGTTTGGGTTTTCCATCTTTTGTCCATTTTGCAGCATTTGAAAAGACAGCATGAGCGAAGGGATAGGTTTGGTTTGAGACACTTGATAAATTGATCCAGCCTTTTTCATGGAAGCTGGAAAGTAGAAGCTAGGATGCGGAATATTTTGCAAATGACGCGACGCTTCGTACAGTGCGAAAGTGGGTACAGAACCATAAACTGAATGCATCGAGTGCAGTAAGTCTCTCCCGGGGTCCGCGGGCTGTGTCTGGGCAATAATAGTAATGATAGAAAAGGAAAAATGACACAGACCTTTGGTAAGATTTTTAGCACATGCTATGAGGAACTGTATCGTGGTCTTAAGAGCATCATTAAGTCCATTAAACAAAGTCTGTCTCGTTCGGATTCTTTCGATGCTGTTATACACGACAGTCGAAAACTCACCAGCGCTTACTAGAATGTGCTGATTAACCTCAAGGTTGAGAGTGATTATGCCTGATGGCATGCCGGTACCAAACAGACCCAAATAAACTGTGACTCAGTGACTGCGACTAGCGGACTCGACAGTTTGCAGTGACTCGCAACTTTGGGCACACTTGGTCACTTCCTACATGGCGGGACAACCTGCGGCCAACACGCATTTTTCTTTGTCTTGGTTGGTATCACAACCCTTACTAAGTCACCAGAATTGAACTCATTCCTTGACCAGACTGTAGTCATTCTGCTTCAAATCCATCCACACAGCAAAACTTACTCCTAATGCAATCGGTCATTCAATAACCGCAAAATGTTATCGCTCTTCTGAAGTAGCATGCTCAGCAATCAACTACTGTCACAGTGTTAAGTAACTTCCGTATTTCAGTGGTAATTGGAATCGAACTGACGAGTTTCATAAAAGGGTGAATTTGATCCCCCTCGCACTTTGCCACAGGCTGGATAAAGTGGAAAAGCAAGCAACGTGGCCGTAGGTTGAGGGCGGGCGAAGTGCTTTGTGTAATTAACCTATGCTGCAGCAGTGGCCTTCTGGGCGTATTTGTGTCCTCTAATAAACATATTTGGACAGCGAGACCTTCGAGATTTGATGTAAGGATTCATTTTAGGACAGTATATGATAGGTTGGGAGCTCAGTTGTGGGACAAATTCTAAGGGTCTTGCTAAAAGTAGAATCAAAAATGTCCATCGCACCACCAAAAGCTTTGCAGTTAGGACTTTGAGTACTCAACTTCTCCACAACTGCGTTTGTTCCAAGTCATTCAACAGCGATTAACACAGTCGGTGAAGGCTTGCGATTTTGGGATGACCTGATCGATTAACGCGCCAGGTAAATGCAATCACACGAGGCACTTAGCTTCGAGGAACATGATGAAGCTTGCCACATACTTGCTTACTTCTTAATCTTATTATTAAGGTGCAGATATTCTCAAGATGTTTGGACATATCTGAGAGACTAAACATCAAGACTACCGCTGCGATGTGTACTACGGCTTCGCTTCCAGTTAACTCATGACAGGTAGTCTCAAACCCATTTATTGACGTGTTCTATAAGCTCGTTTTAATGTCTAAGTATTAGTTCATGAGCTTCAACCAGCGTCCGTGATGAGCATTCATCTCCTTTGAATTTGAGTGCAGAGCTACAGCAGAAAATATGGTTGTGAACCTCCTGTCGCTACCCTGTGATGTCTAGGCATGACTAAGGCTTGTTAATTTCATTCACCATAGCCATTGACTTCTATTGCGCCATAGTCATGCAATTAATCTCCGAGTTCTACTCCCCGGTTTCGTATACGCAGTAAACTACCCTTTTTGGATGTCAGTTTGGTGACAAAAGGTCCCATCAATGCCATTGCTACACTTAATAAACAATCGAAAAGTACATCCGCAGCGAATTCAATTAATCACGCCACCACTGAGAACATGAATGCAACGCAATCTCAGTCAGGGTGATTTCTAGTGGCATTCATCTTCAACCTAATTCATGCGGCGCAATCTGCTGTTTCTTACCAAACTGATCCGTCTTACCCGTTAAGCGGTAGGTAATCGCACAAGCTGCCAACACTGGACACAAGATATTTTAGTCATTTAATGCAGTTAATTGCATTTCGCTATTGCTAATTGCAAAATCACTCGAGCACAATGGTCGAGACCCCCAGAACGCAAGGAATGGGCGATTTGCAATGCTAAAGCAGTTCCTGCAGATATCTTGCCACAACGTTGCTAGAGCCGTTTTAAAATGGTATTTGCATGAGCTTCCAAAGTCACCCTTATCAAACAACCCAACCAAAAGTATCAAAAACGAGGGTATAAAAGCATATCATCAGTGTTGCATACGTGGAGGATCCAATTACATAGGGTGTGCAGAGTCATCAACTTGAGCATTCTCAATTCTTCTAGAGAGCACGTCGTAGAGACCCCAATTCAACAGATTGCTCCAGTCGGTATAGGTTGGATTAAAGTTCTTGATACAACATAGCCGCCATTTGGGTTGCATGGTAGCCAGGAGATGGCTGTTGTGTAGTCCAAGGTTCTGGTGGAATTTCATGAGAAAACTCATCTCAGTTGACTTGTCCACGAGCCCATTGACACAAACTACGATAAGCAGCGTCTGATGGGGTTGGAGGGATTGTAGGGTGATAGTAAGATCATGATTGGAGAAGTGCGAGAGATCCACCGCATATATTAGGCAGTCGCAGCAGTCAGGCCAGCCTATACCGACTGAAGCAATCTGTTGAATTGGGGTCTCTACGACGTGCTCTCACAAAGAATTGAGAATGCTCAAGTTGATGACTCTGCACACCCTATGTAATTGGATCCTCCATATATGCAACACTGATGATATGCTTTTACACCCTCGTTTTTGATACGTTTGTTTGGGTGAACTGATAAGGGGGACATTAGAAGCTCATGCAAATACCAGTTTAGAGACGGCTTTAGTAACGTTGTGGCAAGATGTCTGCAGGAACTGATTTAGCATTGCAAATTGCCCATTCCCTGCGTTCAGGGAGTTTTGATCGTTGTGCTGGAGTGATTTTGCAATTAGCAATAAGGAAATGCAAATAACTGCATTAAATGACTAAAGCATCATGCATCCGGTGTTGGCAGCTTGTGCGATTGCCTACCGCTTAATGGGTAAGACGGATCAGTTTGGTAAGAAACAGCAGATTACGCCACATGAATTAGGTTGAAGATGAATGTCACTAGAAATCACCCTGACTGAGATTGCGTTGTAGTCATGTTCTCAGTGGTGGCGTGATTAATTGAATTTGCTCCGGATGCAAAAGCTCATGAACTAATACTTAGACACCAAAACGAGCTCATAGACCACGTCAATAAATGGATTTGAGACCACCTGTCATGAGTCAACTGGAAGCGAAGCCGTAGTACACATCCTAGGGGTAGACTTCATGTTTCGTGTCTCAGATATGTCCAAACATCTTGAGAATATCTGCACCTTAATAATAAGATTAAGAAGTAAGCAAGTATGTGGCAAGCTTCATCATGTTCCTCGAAGCTAAGTGCCTCGTGTGATTGCATTTACCTGGCGCGTTAATCGATCAGGTCATCCCAAAATCGCAAGCCTTCACCGACTGTGTTAATCGCTGTTGAATGACTTGGAACAAACGCAGTTGTGGAGAAGTTGAGTACTCAAAGTCCTAACTGCAAAGCTTTTGGTGGTGCGATGGACATTTTTGATTCTACTTTTAGCAAGACCCTTAGAATTTGTCCCACAACTGAGCTCCCAACCTATCATATACTGTCCTAAAATGAATCCTTACATCAAATCTCGAAGGTCTCGCAGTCCAAATATGTTTATTCGAGGACACAAATACGCCCAGAAGGCCACTGCTGCAGCATAGGTTAATTACACAAAGCACTTCGCCCGCCCTCAACCTACGGCCACTTTGCTTGCTTTTCCACTTTATCCAGCCTGTGGCAAAGTGCGAGGGGGATCAAATTCACCCTTTTATGAAACTCGTCAGTTCGATTCCAATTACCACTGAAATACGGAAGTTACTTAACACTGTGACAGTAGTTGATTGCTGAGCATGCTACTTCAGAAGAGCGATAACATTTTGCGGTTATTGAATGACCGATTGCATTAGGAGTAAGTTTTGCTGTGTGGATGGATTTGAAGCAGAATGACTACAGTCTGGTCAAGGAATGAGTTCAATTCTGGTGACTTAGTAAGGGTTGTGATACCAACCAAGACAAAGAAAAATGCGTGTTGGCCGCAGGTTGTCCCGCCATGTAGGAAGTGACCAAGTTTGCCCAAATTTGCGAATTACTGCAAGCCGCTGAGTCCGCTAATCGCAGTCACTGAGTTACAGTTTATTCGGGTCTGTTTGGTACCGGCATGCCATCAGGCATAATCACTCTCAACCCTGAGGTTAATCAGCATATTCAAGAAAGCGCTGGTGAGTTTTCGACTGTCGTGTATAACAGCATCGAAAGAATTCAAACGAGACAGACTTTGTTTAATTGACTTAATGATGCTCTTAAAACCAACATACAGTTCCTCATAGCTTGTGCTACAAATCTTATTAAATGTCTTTGTCATTTTAGATTACTATTATTATTAGTATTATTGCCCAGACACCGTCCGTGGATCGCGGGAGAGATTTAATGCACCCGATGCATTCAGTTTATGGTTCTATTCCCAGTTCCGGACTGTACGAAGCGTCGCCTCATTTTCAAAGCATTCTGCCTCCTAACTTATACCTTCTAACTTCCATGAAAATGGCTAAATTATTATTCTTCATTGTTCTTCCACCCTCTCTATGATGCTACTCGTGATAGTAGCGCATCAAGCATTCCTTTCACTTGTCAATCCAAAGAGCCCAAATGCAGCACACTAAGGTGAGCTCCTCCCAAATGATCCATCTTGCTCGGTAACAGAACCTGTTTATTCGAGTTCACTTACCAGCCATATAAGGCATTACTTTCACCTGACGCTTTGCACCTTTGACTGAGGAGCAATTGATGGCCGAATGACCGATGTTAGTCGCTGCTCTTACACAAATTCGGAGTTGGCCTGCATGGGTGGGATGACTGGGGATCACGACAGAACGAGGGTGAGTAGTTCCAAAAGCAAATGTGCCTAAAAGTACCACGGAAGTTGCTACTATTAAGTCTAACATTCCTGTGAGATTTCTATGTAGTCTAAATGACTGAATGTTTCTTTGCCCTAAATTACTCATGGAATGCTCAAAAGAATTAGATGTTGTCAACTTCTGTAGTGTCAAGCACTTTGGAATGCTGCCTGATGTACTAACTCACATTCACTAACCCCACTTTTGCAAGTAACACTCCTCGATCCCAAAGCAGACACTCGAAATATATGTGCGTGTTGGAGATTGAGAAAGAGCAGCTAAGAACAGTTTCTCGAAATCAACAGAGACAGCCAATGCCTGTTTTGTTGACAAGCTAACAGCAACTCTTTGGTAAAGCGTGACGAACAGGAGAATGCAATCAAGTAGTCGCTCAAAAGCAGCAACTATGAACCGTTCTGAGCCTCTGCATGTAGACATTTCTGCACCACAATTTTATAAAATAGTTAGGCGGAGAGTGAGGGCCCTTAACCAGAAATGTACTTTCATTTGCAAGAGGGTAGCAAATCTTTATTACACAGTTTACTGTGCAGTTCAACACCATGCAATTAACTTAAAAATGAATGGCGGGTAGGGTAACAAAGATAGTCTGTGCATAAATTGCAAAAGTTAATCAAAATGCCGCAATACATTCTCGAAAATGCAGAGGTTTAGTTTAGTTAGCTGCATGCAAACATTGATGAATTCGTTGACTTATTGCGACTTAATAGGAATTGTGCATGGGTTTCCTGCTTCTCATTCCTAACTTCCGTCACTCTATTCAACTACCGAACTCAAATTTTTCACACTGAATCCATCGCCATGCAGGAAAGATTTACTGTTTGTGAATACCAACACAGTTCTTTCTTTAACCTTCGTTTCCATCTCCTGCACTTTCACCCATCTTGCTCACCTTTCGATTTACAAGACTAATGCCGAAATGAGCAAAGACCAACACATGGAAAACCACAAATCAGGGGATCAAGAAAAATGCTTGCTAGGTGAAGCACTCGCCTCTCTCCTATCCGTTTCGCTTCTTTGCACGTCTTCCTGCGTAGCGTTAAAGCAATTCATCAGCCGAGCCTAATTTTAAGGCGATTTTCAAGCGGCACTTTCAGTTGTCGCAGTTATTTACAAGTCCAGGCAACATATTAGCAAGGGACCATTGCAGCCGTGAATGCACAATAAAACCCTCATTCGATGTGGGTAAACCCATGTCGCATCCATTGGGTTCGCTTGCCATTCAATTAGGACTCCAATTGAGAGACGACTACCCAAGAGCGCAATGAATTTCGGCCTACTGCGAGGATCATGCACATTTGTGCTTTGTGCTGTTATTGCACAGTAAACCTATTCACTGAGGTCACTTTTCTTACAAGTTGCCCACTTTTCACTGATCTGTCGCATTTATCTGTGGATTTGGAATGAATTGCACTGTGATTGGTAATATAAGGCTTCCATGGCTAATTTTCTGTGTTAATTATGCCACACTGACGTGGATATTTTCCCACGAAATTGGACGTGTCTATGGACAGCTACGCTTGTTGGTGTCCTTCAACATCACACAGCCCACAAGATGCTGCAAATGAAGAGCCTCTGTGCACAAATTCTTCATCGCACAGTGGAATCAAACACTGAGATTTCCCATTCTACTGGTCGGATTCGCCTTCGAAGCCTGGCATGGAAGTTGCAAGACATATGGAAAGGTAACAAATGTCAACAACCGACGCATTTTAGGACTTATGAGCGCAGTAGGTCCAACCGTTCGAGCACAAGTAACTTTTAAATGTCGGGTCTGTAGGCAATCTTACTTCTGTCATTTCTGTATGCTTAGGCATGAGAATGAGGTAAAGCTCACCTGAAGGTTGCCGTAGGTGAGATGTGGCTGTTCCTGCAGCATGACTGCCTTCCAGTTGAGTCGATGAGCCATCCCACACTTCGGTGGAGAGTTAGCACCACCTGACCACGTCACCCCGTCCATCCACAACCGAGACTTGCTTCGGCCCCACTCACTGCTCGTGGACCACGTGCCAACCTAAGCTGTGCAAACAATGCATGAAATGTCTGTAGGCTACAATTTGTGTAACTTGGCGTCACTCACACCTTAACAACGCAATGGCGAAACCTAAATCATACCATTCTGACCAGAGTACACAAATCATTTAACTTCGTATTGTCTTATCACACTAATGGTGCATGTGTATGGATTCTCTGTCCATATAATTTCAAATAATGGCAAAAATGCAAATTATGGAACAAAGCATTCTTATTGTCCCCTTTTTGAAGCGATGCAGTCGTATAAATTTCATGTTCTAACTCGACGTGGTGGTGGTGGTGGTGGTGGTGGTGGTGGTGGTGGTGGTGGTGGTGGTGGTGGTGGTGGTGGTGGTGGTGGTGGTGGTGGTGGTGGTGGTGGTGGTGGTGGTGGTGGTGGTGGTGGTGGTGGTGGTGGTGGTGTGTGGTGGTGGTGGTGGGTGGGTGGTGGTGGTGGTGGTGGTGGTGGTGGTGTGTGGTGGTGTGTGGTGGTGGGTGGTGGTGGTGGTGGTGTGTGGTGGTGGTGGTGGTGGTGGTGGTGGTGGTGGTGGTGGTGGTGTGTGGTGGGGGTGGTGGTGGTGGTGGTGGTGGTGGTGGTGGTGGTTGGTGGTGTGGTGGTGGTGGTGGTGGGTGGTGGTGGTGGTGTGGTGGTGGTGTGGTGGTGTGGTGGTGGTGGTGGTGGTGGTGGTGGTGGTGGTGGTGGTGTGGTGGTGGTGGTGGTGGTGGTGTGGTGGTGGTGGTGGTGGTGGTGGTGGTGGTGGTGGTGGGTGGTGGTGGTGGTGGTGTGGTGGTGGTGGTGGTGGTGGTGGTGGTGGTGGTGGTGGTGGTGGTGGTGGTGGTGGTGGTGGTGGTCTGCCACCCACTCCGTCGAAGCTGCGTATGCAAATGACTACAAATAGGCATCACAACTTGTCTCGATTATGCGACCGAATAATGAAATTCACCCATAAAGTGGGTTTGGATGCACCACTTCCGGTGAACAGACGATTGGTTACAGCAAAGTGCGGTTAGGCATGCTTATTGATACAACCCTGATACAGCCCTTGGCACTTGCGTCGGCATCCCTCCGTGAGTTCACTTAGCATTCAGTTTGTCTCCTGCAATGACTTATGCTTCGACGGTTATCCACTGTGCGAAAAAGATGTCCATTCATTTCGCTTCATATGTCAACGTTGAGTTATCTGTACAAATACGCAAAAGGTCTGTGCGCAGCATAAAACAAAGTCATCCCAGCATATAAATCCATCAATATTCTTGACTAATGCTTCTGTTTAGCAATGTTATTATCATAAAAGGCAACTAAAGTTCATTAGCATTAGACGAACTCTTGCACTTTTGCGACCGTAGACCGCATTTAAAGTAGTAATTTCGGTGTGGGAAAAATATGTGGAAGTTAAAGAAGTGACGATGGGTGGGACAACTGAGTTGAAGATTTCATTTTGGATAGCCACCACCTGCACTTGGCAAAGAAGGTGCCATATTCTGTCATTGCGCAATAGGTGTCCCACCGTCTTCAACTTGCACCCATTTTCACTTCATGTCCAGTACCTTTGACCTGCAGCGTCTACTTTTATAAAAGCACGAAAAGAGGAGACAGAGAACCTCAGCTGCTGGAACATCGAAACGGTACCAACTTTGTGTACCTTCCTTAACATCGAGGATGCGGTTTCAATGCACCCAACTTCTGGTGTGACATTAAATGCCGGGGTGAAGTCAAATGGATGCAGGCTCTTGCGACTGATTTACAAGCGACTCCAATTACGCAACCCATCGTCCACCTCCTTAGCCACTTTGAGGCTCCAAAGCACTTGCCTTTTTTCCCTTCAGGCATTACTCGCCGGCATTCTTTGATGGTAAAGGTGCTATGTGGACTCGGTATCGCTTCATACGTCTGATCATACGCTGCCTGTTGAATTGCCTCGTCTCTCGCCAGCACAGAAGTCGCATCCGAGTTGGCAGAGTGGCGCCATTAGGGTTTGCTTAAGGCAGGTGAGTGTTCATAGCACGGTAGGGCAAAAGTACAGGTTCCCTGTATACTTAACAAGTAAGACAACACGTTGAAGTCCCTTACCTTGACAGAACACAAAATAACGACTTTTCCTCATAAACTTGCATTCATAGTAGAAAAAGCCGTTTGTAATGGCAGTTAAATACCTCCAAGCAAAGGTTAATGCATCTATTTGATGCCACCGCTGCCTGTCTAGGTAAGATGAAAGTCTCACATTCTCAGTCGATGAGCAGAACCCTCAGTTGTAGCAGAGGCAGTGTAGAGCGCACAAAACAGCGTTTTACTCCCTAACTTTCTGTACAACTCAAAATGACGAAACCCTTTGAATGTAGATTGTGGATCATCTTCAGCGCCCTACAACTTACATCTTCCACAAACTATTACCTAATTTCGTGAGTCCCTCTTTCGCCCTCTAGCAGCCAAATTGGTGCCACCAACAGCCTTCCTGCCGAATATTACAACCAGGAATTTGAAGCTGAAGTAGATCTACACCTCTTCTGAATGAGTGCATTTGTACCTCCCTTGAATCAACTGAGTGAGTGAAGTGCCATTTGATGAGAAGGAGGCAACACGCATGTGCCACACTGGTTTGGACTGCCCCACACCGAGGTGACGGGTCTGCATAGCAACGAAGAATGCATATGACGGTATAATCAAACCAGAAGTGCTTGCTAAAAAAGAAGCTCAGTTGTATGTGTAGACGTGGGAATTATTGCGGCAAGTGAAATGCAACACAGCATCTGCATCACTTCATTTCAAGTTGCCTACGCTTCCTCCTCTGCAACTTAGAGTTTCCAAAAATTCTTGGACTGATCCCAATCGCATCAGAACCATTGATGCCGAATTCTCATTTGATTCCAAAATGGACTATTCTAAAAAATCCAAATTTTTCTTTAACAGAATCTGCAACCTTAGAAATTGGCTGTGGACAATGGGCATTCAGTAAAAAGGACAAACGCAATAAGTGAACGCTTTGCGTCACAAACAGCTCATCAATCACTCAAACTAGGATTGTATTGCCCACCCAGTATCAACCCGACGATCCGAACCACCAAATATCTTTCTTTGCAGTGCACACCACTTCCACCTGCCTATTGAGGAAGACTCGAGCCCAATCTGTGCCACAACGAAGCAACGATTAAAAAACTTATTACACACTCGATGGATATCAATTAAGTCCCTTCGAAGCATGATGAATTTGGTCGAAGCTGCGTTTCAATGTGAGGTGAGACGACGTTTAATTCTTTCAAACTTTTCACTGACCTTCGGTATTGTAGAAACCGACGATAACATGAGTCAAAAAGGCGCTTGAATTCACAACGACATGATGCCTAGAGACCGACGAAGCTGGTGGGCTTGTGTGTTGACGACCACGCGCCACAAAATCAATTCCTGCCATCGCACATCTTCATAGTTGGGCATGCTGCCACGCCTTGACTGTGGGCGTGAATATCCCGCAATGTAGGTACATCACATTACGTCCATTGTGATTTGAAGAAGGTCAGATGAATGCGAAATTTGCGACTGCGATGTCGTGTACTGAGAGCACCCTTTCAATTGCAATAGTGCTTGATCTATGTCAAAAGACAAGGAACTGAATTTAATGGGAATAAAACAAAACGAGACTGTGATTGTGGATTTTACATAAATGACCAAGTAGATGCTGGCGTTGTGACAGCAGGACTTGCACATAGCGCACATGGGTTCTTTGCGAGCTGCAGAATAGAAGGGAGGGCAACTGACGCATTAATTGTGACTAGCGTGCACAAGTTCTTACAATTCTTCGAGGTAATCAGCGAATCGCATTGCAGCCAAAACACATTCATCTACACAAAGCGTCAGATCTGATTGCTAGTTGTTGTGTTTGGACCTATTGTATATCCTCACTTCTAGCACACTTCAACCAAATTCACGAGAGGAGTGAAAATATCGCTTCGGCGTACACATGGGTTTATGCAGTGAAGTGGGTCACACCAACACCTGATCCAACCGTTTTCTTTGGTGCGGTCTTGCCGTTCCTTCCATCTACCAGTGTTTGTTCATGCCACGATCTCCAGCTGTGTGCAAAGGAACGCGAAATATCAAGCTTGCACTTAGTGAAAGCACAAACATTTATCCTGAAATTGAGTGGATGTCTCCTAGTAAATATGTTCGCATTAAAAGATATGGCAACTGTTTCCTTACTATTGGCTGATAGAGGGCTGGCAGTTCCTGAGGAAAACACAAATTCCAATTCCCAACAAGACTTCACTAATTGAATTAACCGAATTCCTCTGTTCCTTCTTACATTCCTTAGAAGCCAGCTTCATAGAAAGGAAGCTGAGGGAGGTGTACTCGAAGCAGAGATTATCCTGATTGCCGTGCCTTCTGACAAGACTCGAGACAGTTGATTGAATTTATCCCAGGGGCAATTCCATTAGCCAAGTGAAAAACCGACTTTGCAATATTTTACTTAGAAAATGTTACAAATGTTTTATTGCACCAAATGTTGAAGGAATGTTGCAGTGGTGGCTCTAGAGAACAACATTCTGCGGTGGTGAATTCTTGCGTGTCCATAAACGCTGCATCGGTAAGTCGTCATTGGCATGTGGGGATTTCGGCGAGTCATGTGCTTTCCCTCTCTGGATTAATTTGGCCAACTATAAAAAGTTTTCCATTTCAACGGTATAAACGCCTCTTCATTAGATAAAAAGGCATTAACATTGTCTAGAGCTGTCTTCGGTTAACTCTGCGGTGTGGGTATCTTGTCGCTGTCATTCAGCTGACGCAAGTCAAACGCTGTGGCAATAGAAAGGACGCCATCAGTACCCGGCGTTGCGATGTGATGGAATAACGTCACGAAGTGTTCACAGCAACAGTAAATGCGTGGCAGCAAGTCCAACTGTGGAGTTATGGAATGAGAGGAAGCGAGTTTTTGACTCCTTGAGCTAAGCTACACTACAAATTTTGTCGGTCTCTATGCAGCGAAAGCCAGTAGGAATTTTGTAGTGGTTCGACACCGTCTTCTTCAAAATTGGCATGCACAATTACAAAGCCGCTTTGACGGGATTGGCCCTCTTTCGAAGTAATTGGTCACAACTAATTATTCTGAAGGTTGAAGTTCTGATTTTGCTGACAAATCTAAGTTCTATGGGCAGCTAGCTTGGAAACGAACAGCAGTGCTCTGCTAATGGTGCTAATTTGATGGAAATGAGGTGAAGACATTTCACCAGCACTGAGTGGCAGAGGAGGTGGTGTAGGTGGTCTGAAATGAAGTGATGCAGGTGCTGCGTGAGATTTGACCTGACTCAGTAGCTTTCGTGGTTACATTTGAGGTTGGATCCCATTTTCAGCATTCTCTTCTGGTTTCGTGTTCCTGGTGCGCTTGATTATGCTTTCATTTGCACTCTTCGTTGGTACACTTGCCACGGAGACTCGTGATATCGTCGTAAGGCGGTCATTATCTTCCCTAATTATACCTTCTCATGGATGGCGCATAAATTAACAATGCGCTTTATTTCCACTTTCTCGATTGTGTAGAACGCACTGATTTGACGACCACAACGGAAAAAGACAAAAGTTGACGTTGGTAGAGTTTGAGTAATACAAGCGATAGGACTTGGAAGACAATCAACAACCGAAGGGTTTTGCACTCTGCCACACCTCTTCTACATGCGCGTCCTTGCTAACTACTTGCTCGTTTCAAGCCTTTCCTCTCTCTTGGGTAAGTGGGATGGTGGTTTCGGGTTCTTCTTAGACACGACCTTCGCGAAGTAAGTGAGGATTGCATCGCTGCTGCACGAGAGGGTGGGATAGACAGTGAGATGAAGCAATAAATGTGGGAGCCATAAACTTGACCAAATGTAATACAGCGAGGAAAACTAAGATCCTTCGAGAATTTTAGTTGCAAGGCAAGTTACTTGCATAGGATTGGCCATTTATTGACAATATATCTGTGTCATGCCTTTTCGACAGCATTGTAAGCCACAGAGCATGTCACCGAGCCAACGAAGTACTGAGAACAAGCGATTCAGGCATCACCTAGTACCGAACTGTATCATGATTAAGACAATATTGGTATTCACCGACATTCTGGCAAGTTTCTTGCTTCTTCTAATAAAATGTACCAGAACGGAGGACAACTGCTGCATCAAGCCTTCAGTTCCACCCGATTTAAGCATTCACAATAGTTAATCTGATGCTTCCAGACACTCAGCCAATTGCATCAGGTGACAGACACCTATTTATTTACATCGGAAACAGCCTCTTCACTTCACTCTCGCCTCTGCTCTCTCTGTTCGCCGCTATGCTCGGGTCCGTTTTATGATCTCGGTGCTAGTACACTTCGGCTGAGGTGACAAGAGGAGTGGAAATATCACTCCAGCTACAATGGGAGCTCATACAGTGAAGTGGGCTATGCTTACACCTACCTGTGCTCTTTATCAACTCTACTTCTCATCTTTGGTGCTGACTTGCCTTCTCATCCGTCTAACGCTGCTTCAATGTGTGTTGGTTTATGCCACGGAATGTGAAATTCGGTGTCCTTTTTAATGCATCATATAAGTGGAAATGACCATGCTGAATGCAGATAGAAAGATGTTGTTTTTACGATCTTGAAGTGTGTGAAGGGGCTCAAAATATCTAGCACAATGAGATGAAGGGCCTGTCCTGAATTTGAATGCCTGTTTCCTGGTAAATTTGCGCACGATCAAAAGACATTTTCTCCAAAGAGAAATGAGACAAGGAAGCTCTTGCTTGCTCACTGGCTAAGACAAGGTCGACAGCGTCTGGGTGAGGCATAGGCTGAAACACCAATACAGTTTCCGATTGCGTGAATATCATTTGTCTTCCTTGTCTTATGCCCATTTACGCTGATTTAGAAACCCTAAGCCGAAGTGCAAACAGGAAACTACTGGGAAAACCGTTAAGGTCTTTTAAGCAAATCACTGACATGCAGTTGATGAAGGCATTGAACAAACACTTGTGAACGCCTAAGAGAAAGGAAAGTAGAGATCTGTTTTGGGTCACAATTGATGCATCAGCTGCCATCCGTTCAGATATGCTTGATTTCAACACCACGATGCGTGCCAAATTGTCAATGAAAACGGGTGTTGCCCCAATCAAGTGCGGCTCGTTGATTAGAAAAGTCATAATCATTCAGCGGCATGCTTTGGAATCCACATTGTCATCTAGGAAAAACGGCAAAGTTGCTATGTCTCGGTTTATTTTCCCATGGAAAATTAGATTGTAAAGAATTTTCAAGTTCGTCGTGAGCATTTCCTGTTTTCCCAGTGGCAGCATACACTTGGCCACCTCTGAGAGTCCCACATTCAAAGCCTCATTTTTGCTTCTTTTAACCACATCTAGTATTGTCGTCAGCTCTTCTGCAGTGCAGACTTTTTATCACTGCTCTTCGGCTGACAGACATCAAATGCGATTGCAAATAAATGGGTGTTGTCGGTACCAGACCTTGCAATCTCACATCTTTTATTCATTTTTACACCTGCGAATCCAGAAGAGACCACGCTGACAATGTTTAAAATCTCAATGTACGTAATGTTACGTGCCCATGTCACGAGCCATTAATACTGACAGTAAATGTGTGGCAGCGAATCCAACTCGGGTGCTATGGAATGGGAGGAATCAAGTTTTCGGTAAGTGGTCGCTAGCCTCACTGTCATTACCATCGACCTCCATGCGGATTGTCATCGTGAATCCGAACGTTGCTTTTTCTCACTTTAGAGTAGATTTGTACAATGATGAGGGTCAGCGGGATGTTAGTGGGAGTTCAACGTCGTCTTTAACATTGATAGGTACGAGCCAAAGATAGCTTTGACCAAATTCGTCATTCGAAGGGAATTTACTGATATCCATCATAATGCTCAAGAGATTTTGAATCTTTGCAGTGTTGTGGCACAGATCACGCTCGGTTGCTTTTGTTGGGCAGGTTGAAGTGGTGTGCACTGCAATTAAATACACATTTGGTGGTTCAGACTGTCGAGCTGCAACTGGATGGATGAAGCAATAGTTGGTTTTAATGACTGACGGGGTAGTTCTTGGTATGGAGTGCTCACGTATCGTGTTTGCTCTCTTTGGAATGCATATTGATCACAGCTAAATATATCCAGGCTTACAGATCCGTTTATTTAAAAGTCGGTTTCTTCCAAAGCCATTTTAGAAGGAAACGGTGACGTTGTATCAACAGTGCTGATGCAGCAAAATTAGATTAATAAATATGGAAAGATTGGAGCGGCAGAAGAGGGACGTACCTGATGGAAAAGGATGCCATTCAGATGCTGTGTAGGACTTGACTTGCCTCAACAATTTCTGCGAATGTGCACGCGACCGGATATTGCTTTCAGCACTTTACTTCCCGTTTGATTGCACCTTCATTTGCATTCTTCGTCGACAAAGACGCAATGCAGACTCGTCATCTGGCTAATGAGATTTGCTTGAGTCAGGAGATTCTCAGATCACAACTAAGCAAATGTAGGACCTCTCCATTTTCATTAGCATGTCAAACAACAAGGCAAAGTTGTCTACCTCCGTAAGGAGTTAAACTAAAAATTCTTCTAAAACACACTCATCCACAGTTTTGCTGCGTGCCATACAGCTATTTCCTTCGGTTTGGAATCCCTAAGCTGAAGTGTTAATGAAGAGGAGGTTCACTCGAAGCAGCGACAACACTGATGACCGTGTCATCCGACAGAACTCAGGACAGTTCAGTGAATTGCTCCCCAGGATCATCGTTTTGCTAGTCGCTACCTTTTGGCCGTGACGCAGCCATCGTCGAATTTTGGAATTCGTGAATGAATCAGTGCTAGTCTACGTTGGTTTAATTTTACCACTCGTTATAGGGAGTTTTAGTGTCGATGCTGATAATGACAGGTCGTGTTCAAGTCGACACTTGAGGATTATTTCTCAGATAAAGGCATTGTTGTTTTACGGCCCAATATCTACATTAGCCTAAATACACCATGGCACGTGCGTGGCCAATGCCAACTGCAAATACGCAAGGACTGTTCTAAAGAATGGCTTTCTGTCTTATCAAGTTAATGGCTCATAGCTGTGAAATAGGCAGTGGTATTAATGCCATAGTTGCTGCAAGGCACTACTCTGCGTACAGGATTACAAGTTTCCATGATATTGGATTCCAGCCCCTATAGTCGGATAAAGGGGGGTCAGATGGATGTTGCTGATGCGTGAATTTCAGACCAGGCGATACGGCGAGAACCAATGAGCTGTCATCACAGTGAGATCACTCAAACACCCCCTCCAAGGCGCAAAGTATTTAAGCCTCGGCGCATCTACCACGCCATCAATCTACGCTAGCGTCTCGCGCCAATGGTAGGCCCAAAAGGCCAACTTTTGTTTTTCATTAATTATTATTGTTTCGCCTCCTTAGTAATTTGGCTATTTCGCACCATTATATTTCGCCTATTTGAAGCTTATATAACCGGAAATGGCGTTCTTTCTTGAAAACATAGGTTCAAAACAGCTCAAGTCGCAAAATTACCGAACTTCCCTTTGAATTGGCGTTACAAATATGCCAATATCTCAACGGCTATGACCTGGTCAATTGTTGCATGGCTATTCCAGAATGGAGGGCAATACCTTCAATGCCGAAGTTCTCCACTGTCCTACATCAGCAGATTAACATGTGCACCTGGCTTGACAAATGTCTTCTCCAAAAGCTTTCTCCTCAATCTGCGCCAAATTCTCATCGGAACGCACTGCAAGCTATTATGTATTACAATGCCCAGCTTGACGCCCTCCAACGCACTTTCACAGAGCTGCCGCAGATGCGAGACCAAAGACCCGTACAGCTTTGGCTGTTTAGAGTCCCACACCTGGCTTGGCTGTCGCCACGTGAATTCACAATTTGCCTACATCCGCCAGAGCTATACCTCCTCAGCCGTCATTCATCTAATAATATTTTAAAGAGCACAAATGGTGTTGCGAACGGCAGGCTTATCTTTGTGACATCTTGTGTCGAAGGCAGCATGCATACTATGGACCGATGCATTTCTCCCTTCGAGTATATGGATGCGCCTGACTACTGCGACTGCCTAATATTTGCAGTGGATCCCTCGCACTTTTCCAATCATGTTCTAACAATCACCCTAGAATCCCTCCGACCTCATCAGACGCTACTCACCGTAGATTTTGTCAATGGGCTCGTGGATAAGTCAACTGAGATGAGTTGTCTCATGAAATTCCACCAGAACCTTGGACAAAACAACAGCCATCTCCTGGCTACCATGCAACCCAAATGGCGGCTATGTTGTATCAAGAACTTTAATCCAACCTATACCGACTGGAACAATCTGTTAAATTAAGGTCTCTACAGCGTGCTCTCTAAAAGAATTGGGAATGCTCAAGTTGATGACTCTGCACACCACATGTAATTGGATCCGCAACGTATGCAACACTGATGATATGCTTTTATACCCTCGTTTTTGATGCTTATGCTTAAGTGATTTGATAAGGATGACTTTGGAAGCTCATGCAAATACCAGTTTAAAAACGGCTCTGGCCACGTTGTGGCAAGATGTCTGCAGGAACTGATTTAGCATTGCAAATTGCCCATTCCTTGAGCTCTGCGAGTTTTGATCGTTGTGCTCGAGTGATTTTGCAATTAGCATTAGAAAAATGCAAATAACTGCAATAAGTGACTAGAGCATCATGTGTCCAGTGTTGGCAGCTTGTGCGATTACCTACCGCTTAACGGGTAAGACGGATCAGTTTGGTAAGGAACAGCAGATTACGCCGCATGAATCAGGTTGAAGATGAATGCCACTAGAAATCACCCTGACTGAGATTGCGTTGTATTCATGTTCTCAGTGTTGGCGTGATTACTTGAAATTGCTCCGGATGTACTTTACGATTGTTTAGTAAGTGTAGCAATGGCATTGATGTGACCTTTTGTCACCAAACTGACATCCAAAAAGGGTAGTTTCCTGCGTATGCGAAACCGGAGAGTAAAACTCGGAGTTTAATTGCATGACTATGGTGCAATAGAAGTCAATGGTCATGGTGAATGAAATTGACAAGCCTCAGTCATGCTTAGACATCACAGTGTAGCGACAGTAAGTTCACAACCCTTTATATGCTGTAGCTCTGCACTCATATTCAGAGGAGATGACTGTCCATTCACGGACGCTGGATAAAGCTGATGAACTAACACTTAGACACCAAAACGAGCTCATAGAACACGTCATTAAATGGGTTTGAGACTGCCTGTCATGAGTTAACTGGAAGCGAAGCCGTAGTACACATCCCAGGGGTAGTCTTGATGTTTAGCCTCTCAGACATATCCAAACATCTTGAGAATATCTGCACCTTAATAATAAGATTAAAATGTGAGCAAGTGTGTGGCAGGCTTCATCATGTTCCTCGAAGCTAAGTCCCTTGTGTGATTGCATTTACCTAGCGCGTTAAACGACCAGGTCATCCCAAAATCGCAAGCCTTCACCGACTGAGTTAATCACTGTTGAATGACTTGGAACAAATGCAGTTGTGGAGAAGTTGAGTACTCAAAGTCCTAACTGCAAAGCTGTTGGTGGTGCGATGGACATTAATGCCCCTACATTCAGCAAGACCCTTCGATTTTGTTCCATAACTGAGCTCTCAACTTATTATATAATATCCCAAAATTTATCCATACATCAGATCTCGAAAATCTCGCTGTCCAAATGTGTTTATTAGTGAACACAAATACGCCCATAAGGCCACTGCTGGAGCATAGGATAACCACACAAAGCACTTCGCCCGCCCTCAACCCACGGCCACGTTGCTTGATTTTCCACTTTATCCAGCCTGTGGCAAAGTGGGAGGGGATCAACTTCACCCTTTCATGATTCCAATTACCACTGAAATGCGGAAGTTACTTAACATTGTGACAGCATTTGATTGCTGAGTATGCTACTTCAGAAGAGCGATAACTTGTTGCGTTTATTGAATGACCGATTGCATTAGGAGTGAGTTTTGCTGTGTGGATGGATTCGTAGCAGAATGACTACAGTCTGGTCAAGGAATGAGTTCAATTCTGGTGAAATGGTAAGGGTTGTAGTGCCAATCATGACAAAGACAAATGCGTGTTGGGCGCAGGTTTAGCCGCCATCTGGGAAGCGACCAAGTGCGCCCAAAGCTGCGAGTCACTTTAAACTGTCGAGTCCGCTAGTCGCAGTCACTGAGTCACAGTTTATTTGGGTCTGTTTGGTACCGGCATGTCGTCAGGCATAATCACTGTCAACCTTGAGGTTAATCAGCACATGCAAGCAAGCGCTGCTGAGTTTTCGACCGTCGTGTATAACAGCATCAAAAGAGTCCGAACGAGACAGACTTCGTTTAATTGACTTAATGACGCTCTTAAGACCACGATACAGTTTCTCATAGCATGTGCTACAAATCTTACCAAAGGTCTTTTTATTTCTGATTACTATTAATATTATTATTGGCCGGACACAATCCGTGGATCGCAGGAGAGAGTTAAGGCACTCGATGCATTCAGTTTATGGTTCTGTACCCAGTTTCGGACTGTACGAAGCGTCGCGTCATTTGCTAAATACTCTGCCTCCTAGCTTCTGCTTTCCAACTTCCATCAAAAAAAGTTAAATTAATTTTTCAAGTGTCTCAAACTAAAACCATCCATTCGATCATGCTGACTTCTCAAATGTTCAAAAATGGCCAAACGATGAAAAATTTAAGTTAAATATCTTGGTTCTATCGAAGGGAAAGTGCTCTACAATTATTAAGGAAACAAAATATTCCCTTTGACAAATCATCGTGCGACTCAACACATTCGCAATCAGGCCTTGGGCTTCGCTAATTTATTGGCATTAGTAAGTTTATTTCCAGCCAGCCATCCTGATTGTCGTTAGTATGGCAGTTCACTAAGACTTTAAATACCCTTCGATTACGCTTTAGATGTGTTTGCCACAAGGCCACGTATTAGGCACCAGAACATTCTAGCGCCCATTGTTTGCTGATTACTGTCCATTTACATGCACTTCATGCATTAGCATAGAAGAGAGTCCTCCATGTGAGAAAAGCCCAAAGATACACTTTGCCTTTAGTGCTTTGCAAGCCACCGTTCCACCTTCATTGTTCTTCCTCCCTCTTTATGATGCTACTCGTGATAGCAGAGCATCAAACATTCCTTACACTTGTCAATCCAAAGAATTCAAATAAAGCACACTGAGGTGAGCTCCTTGCAAATGATTCATCTTGCTCGGTAACAGAACCTGTTTATTCGAGCTCACTTACCAGCCATATAAGGCATTACTTTCACCTGACGCTTCGCACCTTCGACTGAAGAGCAATTGATGGCCGAATGACCGATGTTAGTCACTGATCTTACACAAATTCGGAGTTGGCCTGCATGGGTGGGATGACTGGGCATCACGACAAGACGAAGGTCAGTAGTACCAAAAGCAAATGTGTTTAAAGTTACCATGGGAGTTGCTACTATTAAGTCTAACATTCCTGTGAGATTTCTATGTAGTCTAAATGACTGAATGTTTCTTTGCCCTAAATTACTCATGGAATGCTCAAAAGAATTAGATGTTGTCAACTTCTGTAGTGTCAAGCACTTTGGAATGCTGCCTGATGTACTAACTCACATTCACTAACCCCACTTTTGCAAGTAACACTCCTCGATCCCAAAGCAGACACTCGAAATATATGTGCGTGTTGGAGATTGAGAAAGAGCAGCTAAGAACAGTTTCTCGAAATCAACAGAGACAGCCAATGCCTGTTTTGTTGACAAGTTAACAGGAACTCTTTGGTAAAGCGCGACGAACAGGAGAATGGAATCAAGTAGTCGCTCAAAAGCAGCAACTATGAACGGTTCTGAACGTCTGCATGCAGAAATTTTTGCACCACAATTTTATAAAATAGTTAGGCGGAGAGTGGGGGCCTTTGGTCAGAAATGTACTTTTATTTGCAAGACGGTGACAAATCTTCATTACACAGTTTACTGCGCATTTCAACACCATGCAATTAACTTAAAAAATGAATGGCCGGAAGGGTATCAAAGACAGTCTGTGCATAAATTGCAAAAGTTAATCAAAATGCCGCAATACATTCTTAACAATGTAGAGGTTCAGATTAGTTAGCTGCATGCAAACATTGATAAAATTCGTTGAATTATTGCGATCTAATAAGAGTTGTACATGGGTTCCCTGCTTCTCATTCCTAACCTCCTTCACACTATTCACTACCTCACTCAAATTATTCTCACTGACACCATCGCCATGCTGAAAATATTTGCTGTTCGTAAATACCAACACAGTTCTTTCTTTTGCCTTCGTTTCCATTTCCTGCATTTTCACCCATCTTGCACACCTTTTGACTTGTGAGACTAATGCCGAAATGAGCAAAGACCAACACATGGAACACCACAAATCAGGGGATCAAGAAGAATACTTGCTAAGTGAAGCACTCGCCTCTCTCCCCTCCGCTCGTTGTATCGCACGTCTTCCTGCGTAACGTCAGAGCAATCTATCAGCCAAGCCTAATTTTAAGGTGATTTTCAAGCGGCACTTTCAGTTGTCGCAGTTATTTACAAGTCCAGGCAACATATTAGCAAGGGACCATTGCAGCCGTGAATGCACAATAAAACCCTCATTCGATGTGGGTAAACCCATGTCGCATCCATTGGGTTCGCTTGCCATTCAATTAGGACTCCAATTGAGAGACGACTACCCAAGAGCGCAATGAATTTCGGCCTACTGCGAGGATCATGCACATTTGTGCTTTGTGCTGCTATTGCACAGCAAACCTATTTACTGAGGTCACTTTTCTTACAAGTTGCCCACTTTTCACTGATCTGTCGCATTTATCTGTGGATTTGGAGTAAACCGCAATAAGATTGGTACATAAGGCTCCCATGGCTGATTCTCAGTGTTAATTATACCACACTGACGTGGAGATTTTCATATTCATTTCATCTCGCTGTCCATCCCACCCTCTCGTGCAGCAGCGATGCAATCCTCACTTACAACGGAAGATCTTGTCTAAGAAGAACCCTAGACCGCCACCCTACTTACCCAACAGAGAGGAAAGGCTTGAAATGAATAAGTATTTAGCAAGGACGCGCATGTAGAAGAGGTGTGGCAGAGTGCAAAACCCTTCGACTGTTGGTTGTCTTCCAAGTTCTATCACTTGTATTACTCAAACTCTACTACGAACAACTTTTGTCTCTTTGTGTTGTGGTCGTCAAATCAGTGCGTTCAAAACAATCGAGAAAGTGGAAATAAAGCACATGCTTATTTTTTGTGAATGAGTTTGTTCGTACCCTTTTAATCAACTGCGCCATTCATGCGCAGGTATGATTGAGGATGATGACCGCCTAACGACGAAATCACGAGTCCCGTGGCAAGTGCACCAACGAAGGATGCAAATGAAAGGGCAATCAAGCGCACCAAGGGACACAAACCAGAAGAGAATGCTGAAAATGGAATCCAACCTCAAATATAATCACGAAAGCCATTGAGTCAGGTCAAATCTCACGCAGCACCTGCATCACTTCATTTCAGACCACCTACACCACCTCCTCTGCCACTCATTGCTAGTGAAATTTCTTCCCCTCATTCCCATCACAGTACCATTAGCAGGGCACTGCTGATCGTTTCCAAGATGGCTGTCCATAGGACTTGGATTTGCCAGCACATGACTCGCCGAAATCCCCACATGCCAATGACGACTTACCGATGCAGCGTTTATGGACACGCAAGAATTCATCACCGCAGAATGTCGATCTCTAGAGCCAGCACTGCAAGTTTCCTTCAACACCTGGTGCGATATAGCATTTGTAACATTTTCTAAGTAAATTATTTCAAAGCCACTTTTCCTCTTGGCTAATGGAATTGCCCCTGGGATAAATTCAATCAACTGTCTCGAGTCTTGTCAGAAGGCACGGCAATCAGGATAATCTCTGCTTCGAGTACACCTCCCTCAGCTTCCTTTCTATGAAGCTGGCTTCTAAGGAATGTAAGAAGGAACAGAGGAATTCGGTTAATTCAATTAGTGAAGTCTTGTTGGGAATTGGAATTTGTGTTTTCCTCAGGAACTGCCAGCCCTCTATCAGCCAATAGTAAGGAAACAGTTGCCATATCTTTTAATGCGAACATATTTACTAGGAGACATCCACTCAATTTCAGGATAAATGTTTGTGCTTTCACTAAGTGCAAGCTTGATATTTCGCGTTCCTTTGCACACAGCTGGAGATCGTGGCATGAACAAACACTGGTAGATGGAAGGAACGGCAAGACCGCACCAAAGAAAACGGTTGGATCAGGTGTTGGTGTGACCCACTTCACTGCATAAACCCATGTGTACGCCGAAGCGATATTTTCACTCCTCTCGTGAATTTGGTTGAAGTGTGCTAGAAGTGAGGATATACAATAGGTCCAAACACAACAACTAGCAATCAGATCTGACGCTTTGTGTAGATGAATGTGTTTTAGCTGCAATGCGATTCACTGATTACCTCGAAGAATTGTAAGAACTTGTGCACGCTAGTCACAATTAATGCGTCAGTTGCCCTCCCTTCTATTCTGCAGCTCGCAAAGAACCCATGTGCGCTATGTGCAAGTCCTGCTGTCACAACGCCAGCATCTACTTGGTCATTTATGTAAAATCCACAATCACAGTCTCGTTTTGTTTTATTCCCATTAAATTCAGTTCCTTGTCTTTTGACATAGATCAAGCACTATTGCAATTGAAAGGGTGCTCTCAGTACACGACATCGCAGTCGCAAATTTCGCATTCATCTGACCTTCTTCAAATCACAATGGACGTAATGTGATGTACCTACATTGCGGGATATTCACGCCCACAGTCAAGGCGTGGCAGCATGCCCAACTATGAAGATGTGCGATGGCAGGAATTGATTTTGTGGCGCGTGGTCGTCAACACACAAGCCCACCAGCTTCGTCGGTCTCTAGGCATCATGTCGTTGTGAATTCAAGCGCCTTTTTGACTCATGTTATCGTCGGTTTCTACAATACCGAAGGTCAGTGAAAAGTTTGAAAGAATTAAACGTCGTCTCACCTCACATTGAAACGCAGCTTCGACCAAATTCATCATGCTTCGAAGGGACTTAATTGATATCCATCGAGTGTGTAATAAGTTTTTTAATCGTTGCTTCGTTGTGGCACAGATTGGGCTCGAGTCTTCCTCAATAGGCAGGTGGAAGTGGTGTGCACTGCAAAGAAAGATATTTGGTGGTTCGGATCGTCGGGTTGATACTGGGTGGGCAATACAATCCTAGTTTGAGTGATTGATGAGCTGTTTGTGACGCAAAGCGTTCACTTATTGCGTTTGTCCTTTTTACTGAATGCCCATTGTCCACAGCCAATTTCTAAGGTTGCAGATTCTGTTAAAGAAAAATTTGGATTTTTTAGAATAGTCCATTTTGGAATCAAATGAGAATTCGGCATCAATGGTTCTGATGCGATTGGGATCAGTCCAAGAATTTTTGGAAACTCTAAGTTGCAGAGGAGGAAGCGTAGGCAACTTGAAATGAAGTGATGCAGATGCTGTGTTGCATTTCACTTGCCGCAATAATTCCCACGTCTACGCATACTACCGAGCTTCTTTTCCAGCATGCACTTCTGGTTTGATTATACCGTCACATGCATTTTTCGTTGCTATGCAGACTCGTCACCTCGGCGTGGGGCAGCCCAAGCCAGTGTGGCACTTGCGTGTTGCCTCCTTCTCATCAAATGGCACTTCCCTCACTCACTAGATTAAAGGCATGTACAAATGCACTCTTTCAGAAGAGGTGTAGATCTACTTCAGCTTCAAATTCCTGGTTGCAAAATCCGCCAAGAAGTGTGCTGGTGGCACCAGTTTGACTGCTGGAAGGCGAAAGAGAGACCCACAAAATTGGGCAATAGTTTGTGGGAAATGAAAGTTTTAGGGTGCAGAAGACGATTCATAGTCTACATTTAAAGAGTTTTCGTAATTTTAAGTTATGCAGAAAGTTAGGGAGTAAAGCACTACTTTGTGCGCTCTACACCGCCTCTGCTCTCCTCTATTCTTGATTAACGAGGTGACTGCCACAACTGAATGTTCTGCTGATCGACTGAGAATGTGCGACTTTCATCTTACCTATACAGGCAGAGGTGGCATCGAAAAGATGCATTATCTTTTACTTACTTGGAGGCATTTAATTGCCAATACAAATAGGTGCCTGCTACTTTGAATGCGAGTTTATGGGAATGAGTCATTATTTTGTGTTCTGTCAAGGTGAGGGACTTCAACATGTTGTACTTTTGCCCCACCTTGATATGGGCACTCACCTGCCTTAAGCGAACCCTAATAGCGGCACTTTGCCAACTCAGAATTTGTAGAAATATACAACGTCTGAGCGAGCAAGGAACGAGGCGATTCAATAGATAGCAGTAAAATGAATAAAAAAATATGCGATTGCAACGTCGGATTCTGAAAGCACCCACTCAATGGCAATTTCATTTGATGTTCGTCAGCTAAAGGCAGTGATGGGACACCTTCACCGCAGAGGAGCTGACGAAAACACTATGAATGCTGGAGTTAAAGAAATAGAAGGTAAACAACTTGAAAGTTGATTCTTTACGATCGGCGTAGGTGACGATGGAAATAACACCTTGGCCGTGCCAAACGAACACCGCCTTTTAAGCAAACGTTGTTGACCTCCTCCAATCCCGCACTACAGCATGTCCGGCACATCATTCACCTTCATTGGAATTTTAGCACAGACCTGCCTTTCTAAATCAAGCTTATCAGATCACACAAAATCGGCTAATTTAAAGAATTTCGAAAATCCCTCACTTCGCTTTTCAGGTGGTCACAACTGTTTGTCCGATGTTACGAGCCAGTCTACAAATCGCATCAGTACGTACCAGCACATTCATCCACATCAAATGCATCTTCCCTACTTCGCTCTGTCATCCTATCCCACTGCTAGCTACTTTGCGAATTCCTATTTATGGTCTCGATCCGAGTACTCCTTAACGGAAGTCACGAGAGGAGTGAAAATATCGCTCCGGTAGCGATGTAGATTCATGCAGCGAAGCCAGCTATGACAGTACCTAATTGTCCTCCCTCCATCCCCATTCGTTCCACTTAATGCTGCCTTACACATACGAAGCATTGAACGACTACTCTATGAGGAGTGGAAATGAAACTTATCGAGCAGTCATTTCTGTTCCATATTAGTTGAATTGTAAAAGTGCACTGAGTCCTGCTAATTTTAACGATATTAAAAGCTGGGCGATTGGAAGGTAGAGTAAGTAGGTCCTGTGTGCGCATGCGCAAAATGGTTAAGCACAATGCCTTAATACTTACCACCATTAATTAGCTTCACAGTCATTCAATCAACGACCTTAGTGACCACTGAGTGTCAGCCCGACTGCCTCAACCACCACCTCCATTGTTACTTGCAACATATCTACTTCACCTGCCTAATCCAAGGTGACCGAGCAATGCAACGATTCGAAGCATTGAACGCACTACCGCACTACCGTTATTGAACCAACACAAAATTCCTACTGACCTTGGTATTGCACGTACCTTTCCAGCAGGCGACGTAAAAGACGTTCCAATTCACGACGACATGCTGCTTGAAGGCTGGCAAAGCTAGTAGTCGTAGTTGCTGAATGCGAATAAAGAACTCGTATCATCCCACTCCACAACCTCACAGTTCGAATTCCTGCCACGCATTTACGCTCGGAGTGAATACCCCATGACGCAAGCACATGACATCACGCGCGTTGTGACTCTAAACAACGTCAGTGAAAAAAGCAATGACAGATGGATAAAGATATGTGGTTGCAAAATCGGGCACTGATAGCACGCTTTCAATTACAATCGCGTTTGATTTTCGTCAGCAGTGCACAGCGACATAAAACCTGTACTGCAGACCAGCTGACGGAAAGACTGGATTTGGTTGAAACAAACCAAACTGAGGCAATGAAAGTTAAAATTATGGGAATGGCTAAGTGGGTGCTGACATTGTGACAAGAGGGAGAGGGCATAGCAAATGTGGAATGCATGATTAGCAATGAACATAGGAATTGGGGTGCGCTGAACCAACGAAGCCTTGTATGCAAACGACTTTCACTTCCCTGCCCACCCCACTGCGGTCGTCCCTCCATCTTTACCAACATTCTGGCTAGCTCCTTGTCTTTCGAGTCAAGCACATCTAAATGGAGAACAACTGATACACTAATTCTTGCGATCCAGAAAACACATTCTCATTTTTACTTGACTAAAGCGATCGCAATGATTCGTCCGATTCCTCGAGGCAATCAGCGAATCGCATCGGAAGGTACAAATATATCCATCCACATCGGAAACAGCCTCTCCACTTTTATCCTCCGTCGCCACTTACTGCCATTTTGTTGTGCTGAGGGCCAATTTATAGTCGCGCTTCGAGTATACTTCAACGGAAGTCACGAGAGCAGTGAAAACATCACTCCAGTAGCAATGTGTGTTCATACAGTGAAATCAGCTACGTCAACGCCTGACTGTCTTTGCTCCGATTCTATTTGATTCCTTTGGTTCACCTTACCGCTTTCTTCACCCAAGACTGCCTCAGTACTTGTTTTTTTATGCCACTATTGTATGTCCCGGTGTCATTATAATTGGATCTGACTAAATGGACGTGGGAAGATGTGGCATTTAAGGCCTGAATTTGTGTGCAAATAAACGCAAAACATTAAGCAGGTACATAGTGAAAGCACAATGATTGAAGGACTTACATATCCTACAATGTTTAGAGACACTAGTTGTCGACGGCAACGTGGGAAGCTGAGTTGCACTGCTTACTCCACTTGCCCACAATTTGCACGGACTAATTTTGTGTGTCCTAACCTCTGCATCAATGCGTCACGCAAAGGCACGTCGAGACATCGATGAGTGGAATCAAGCACTACTGTTAGTCCCTTCGTTGGACGGCGAAGAGGGTCTCTCTACTGCATTAATGGACATCAGCGTTGTCTAAGGCTGTTCTTTGTGTTCATTGAAGTATGAGACAAAATGTTCAGCGCCGTGATAAATGTTTGATGATTCGCCTTTTCCAGGTATCTATCCATGCCGTGTTCCATAAAAAACTAATTGTGCTCTTGATGGTGTGCCAGTCTTAGTGAGAAAAGTCGTCCGCAAGATGACGGCCGCGCTTCCATTTAGACAAGTCGTGGCAGAAACAGGCGATAGTGTAGAGTGTGCAGCATTTTTGGCAAAATTGAACACTATGCAAAAGGACTGAGGGGTGCAAGTCAAGTCACCGTGATGTCCCACTTGTCGTGGAATACAGGGCACTTCAGCTTTTGTCTGAACGTGCCTCAAGGAAATTCTGAACGATTCTCGCTGTCACCTCAGAAGTTACCATTCCTTCCACACTTGATAAGTATACGACACTTAAGTAAGCAAGAGACACGGAATTACTCGCATCCAGTAGACACTTCGAGGTGAAATATGTGAGAAGATCTTAATCCTTAGGTAAAAACACATATGCTTTCACTGATTTTAGATAAATTTTAGGGATATAGGTCTTTGCATAGTAAGAAGGCGTCTAATTGAACCGACATGCAGCTTTTCCACAACCGCATCTATAAGCTGCGTTTCATGGCCTGCTTGGCTGCCTACACGCACCCTCACCCACTTGCATTGGTGGTAATTCCGACTTGTCTAAGTCTGCGTATTGTTATCTCTTCCATCAACCAAAGCTAAATGCACTTACAAGAAGATGAATGTTGTCAGGACGACGTCCTGTGCAAAGAATCTCAAAGTTGTAGATAAACCGCTACGAGGAGCATCTGCATCAGGTCAAACTAGTGATTTTCGGAGAGGTAAAATAGTTAAATTGAAGTGTTTAGAGCTTACTAGCCAATAAATGGAATTAATGATGGAAGCTAATTTCGTTTTGCCCTATTTGCACCTACTAAAGCATAGGCTTTGGGCAGAACCATTCAGAGAAGCAAAATCGCTTTGGAGGCATTGAGTAGTGGCTGGCAGTGAGATACACACAAAATCAAACGGCTACCTCATCAGGAAAGCAAACAGAACTTGTCGCGAAGTCAATTTGCTTAGCATCATCGTGATTGTAAGCCAACATATGTCTTCCTGAATGCAGATATAGCAAAAGATGAGCGATTGGAAGGAGAAGGGCTAGTAGCTCTTGTGTGCGTTTGCGTGGAGAGAACTGTCACGTGGTGATGTTCTCGTCACAGCACTGCAATCTGACGGTTCTCAGTCGAATAGCTTCGCCCACGCAAGCAACAATCTCAAATTGCCAGTCCTTCCTGTGCAATTGACGACAAAACCGTGGGGCAGATTGATAGTTTATTGAGGACCAAACGAATGAATTTGCAGAATGTTTGGTGAACTACAAACTTAGTTTGTCAGAAAAAGAGCAATATGCGTGCAAGTATTTTGGCTTTGGCTGTAGGTCGCTTACAATGACTGCGTCGCGGATAAAAGGTAGCGACTAGCAAAACGATGATCCTGGGGAAAAATTTACTGAACTGTCCTGAGTCCTGTCAGATGGCACGGTCATCAATATTGTCACTTCTTCGAGTAAATTGCCTCCTTATTGACGCTTCAGATTGGGGATTAAAAACCGGAGGAAATGGCTGTATGACACGCAGCAAAACTGTGGATGAGTGTGTTGAAGAAGAATTTCTAATTTAAATCTTTACCGAGGTAGACAACTTTGCCTTGTTGTTTGACATGCTAATGAGAATGGAGAGGTCCTACATTTGCTTATTTTTAATCTGAAAAACTCCTGCCTCAAGCAAATCTCATTAGCTTCAATCTGCTAACTCTGGAGTTACCATCCATTTCAAAGCTTATGCAGAATCATACAACGTCTTGGCGAGCGAGATCCGAGAAGATTTGTCAAGTATTGCGTTGATGGCTGACAACCACGCACCAAAACGTGATTCCTTCCATTTCGCATGTCCATAGTTGCATTTGTTGCCACACATTTAGTGTCGGTTTATACAGCTAGTGACGTGAGCAAATGACAGCACGCCTGTGGTGATGCCCAACAATGTCAGCGCAAGCTTTCAAGGAAATAACGGTAAAGACGAATAAAAAAGATGTGCGATCGCAAATTCGAGCACAGATTGCAGCCTTGAATTGCAGTCGCGATTAATATCCGTCAGCCGAGGAGCAGTGACACGAAGGCAGCACTGCTATTGAACTGACGAATCGACTGGATTTCCTCGGTAAGAACGGAAACGAGGCTTTCACTGTGGAACCCACAGAAATGATCAAGTGGGTACCGAACTTAAAGCAACAGGAATTGGACACGGTGAGAGTGAGATTTTGATGACCCATTTTGTCGTAGGAAAGAGGAGCGAGATAGGCGTAACCGGCTGTGGACATAACACCTTGCTCATGTCTCCTTGATAACAGTGCAAATTGCACAGCGTGTCGCGGAGCCAACACAACCTTGCGTACATACGCTGCTGACTTCGTTCATCACCACACTACATCATGACCGGCATATTATTCACTTCCATTTACATTCCGCCACACATCCTGTTTTTCGAATTAAGCATATCAGAATGGAGTGCCACTGACGCATTGACTGTGACCCAAGAAGCAAATCGCCATTTACACTCATCTTATTTATCCCATGCCTCCAAATGCTGGACTAGCTCGTCCTCTCTCACCGCTCGTCCGATGTGCTCATGCCAACTTTATAGTCTCGGTACGAGGACACTTCAACAGGAATCACGAGACGGGTGATATATCGCACCAGCGACGATGTAAGTTTATACAGTGAGGTCAGCTATGCCAACACCTGACATTCGTTGCTCCAACTCCATTTCTTTCCTTTGGTGCTGCCTTACCTTTTCACCCGTCAAACACTGCTTTCGTGACTGTTTCTTCATGCCACACAATGCACGCTCCGATGTCCTTGCCATTGAAACATGCAATTTAGAAATGGTTTTGCTGAGTGGAGGGAGGAAGGCGCCCTATTTGCGATCTTTAAGTGTGTGCAAAGGAACGCAATGCATCAAGATGGCACAGAGTGGAAGCACAATGAAAGGAGGGATCTCCACGCCACTCTACTTGACCTAGTTGGATGAGACTCTGGCGGATGAGGCCACAAGAGCGTCGAACATTTGCTGCTACCTTATATTGCTTAAAACAATCATGATAATCCATGGTCTATTGCATTCTAATGTACATTCAGCGACAGAGCCTCCTTGCCTTTAAGCGCTGCTTAAGACGCCTCAATGATTGTTTAGGTCAAATCCGGTCACTTCCATTGATGGTGTGGCAAAAAACAGACCCTCATTGTATACGTCAAACTCACTTTCTATCGCTTACGTCAAAAGTGGTTTAGCATGTCAAAGTCAATCCGCAAATACTTTGCAAACTGACATTCATATTGAGGAATACCATTTTGCCGTAGAATGATATAACTTACAATCGCCTTAAGATGCTGTGGATTGAAGAATCATAGGGCTTACACGTGATGTGAATTCTCAGTGGAAGGCACCATAACACGTTGCTCAATGACATTAACCTTCCAATTTGCTAACCAAAACATTTGACTGTTTTACATTTTGCAGAATGTGCTTGAGTGGAAGAAATGAAAATAGAATTTGGGTTCAGGCTCATCGCTCCCAAAATGGAACTTAGCTCTTGAGTAAATGCACTAAGAAGTGGATTGCAGCCACAGTTGTCCAGCTCTTGGTGCCTGTGTCTAAAGGAAGTGAATAGACGGTTTGTACTCAGTCACTCAGGTATGAGTCAGGCTTGCCTGCAGTTGGGCGATAAGTCATGTTTGGAGTTATTCAGTAATCATTAACAAGGCGGCTGATAAACAGGAAGCAAAATAATGGGATTTGCAAAATTACGGCCAAAAAGCACATGCCACTCTATTCAAGCATGCCTAAATCGCTTTCCTGCTTCCTGTCTTACATCCCTTTCCTTTCAGT
>JADWOT020000003.1:10068367-10142301 GCA_036345935.2 Taenia hydatigena
GTAACGTGCCTTTGAACGCAGCTTACTTCGTCATTTGATTGCTGGTGACAGATGTGTTTACTGATAACAGCTCATCCTCCTCCACAAGCACTGAGTAGTCACACTCAGTGATCACGCATGGCCGTAATGATGTAGTTGCCCTTTTAACTCACATTCCCATCTCTCCATTCTTCTATGCATAAACTCACCACAACTTAGGTGAATAGCACAGGACAACATTCAAATACATTAATAAAATGGAATGGCTTTTTTCTACCTGACAATATGCACATTTTGTGGCCTGTGTGCCGCAGTCTAGCTGAGCAGAAAATATTTAGGAACCGACTGGTGTCAAAAGGAAAATTGTTGCTGTAAGCGCTATCTCAGTGTAGATGAATACTCAAAGTCATTCCTTTCATCCTCTTATAAAATTAGTGCATTATGAACATGCGGTTTCGTGCTAGCAGGATGGAGAGGTAGAGACGCAGTAAAAGACTTTACATCCTTGCATGATTGTAAGATCGTGGCTAGTGAGGTTATCCACAAGTTTTTAGATCCAGTGATAGGTATACATTCATCTCACTGCACTGATAACAATAAAAAATCGTCTCTTCTCGAGGCGATGATCTGATAGATGGTCTGTTCTCTTAAAGGAAGGCAGTCCGATGGGTGGGCAGGTGGAACATGCAGATGAGCTTTCTGACTTCAAACAACAGCTCACCTTTTGCCGATGGAGAGGGACAAGAAATGACCGCATGGCTAAATCACGAATGCAACGATTGTAACAAACCGAAGAAGATTGGTGGAGCTGAGACAATACAGATGATCAAGTTCCTGAAGGAAAGTTTTATTATAAAGGTAAGTTAAATGGAACTGAAATTTCCTGATTTGCTGAGAGTTCATTAGAAGAATAGAGATCTGTTGCATGTATTGGTTTGTGTAAGGACCTTGACTGCACTTGAAGATATTTTGTATGCCGAAAGAGGTGTTTTGCTAAAATTCAATTCTCTAGAGCACAAAAATACGTATGATGATTGCATAAGTGCCTTAAGGATCGTGCAGCACAATCTACCACCCAATGTGATGTTGCGAAACAAATAGTAAATGCTGCCCCTTTTGACGTCCATTGACACTCAGTACCGCTTCTTTTATGTCTTATTGCAAGATTTCAGCCATCAAGTTCTTTAAAGTCCGATAGTTGAAATGCGCTTACGAGAATTACGAGGCAAAATCAACTTATTTGATCCCATTATTTGTGATTTGCGCAAGTAGAATTCATTTATAGAAGTCACTCAATTCAACCTGTCTTTTAAACGATATCACAGCCAGCAGGAGATCACCAGATCGTCAGGTCGCCTTCGGTTCTCGATTGGTGGATTTACTGCTACAAAGAAAAGTTTCGCCGCTCGACTAAGAAAACGATACTTTAATTTTGCATAGACGCGTAGAAATAGCAACACAAAGATGCATGGAATCCTGCTTTGGGGTATTTATCGACTTGTGAGAATAGCATTCCGACAATTCGAATGCAGTTTTAGTGAATGTCGCCTCCAACACTTGATGAGAGTGAAGCAGCACTTAAGTGCCGTTGCTGCTTTGACTGGCTTACGAAGAGATGACGCGTCTGCAGACGAAGGCTTAATCATATCGGAATTGGGTACTAAAAACGAAGCCTAGTCGTACATGTAACCGTATAAATTATTGAGGCAGGTCAATTATTACAAAAAATCTGCATCGCTTCATTTCGGACAAGACTTGCTACCCAGAGAACTAGTTGTGGTCTATATGCGTTCAATAAAAGGAAAAAGCCAATCCCTAACAAAACTTTACCAATCAGATAAATCTCATTCCTCTTTGCCTTCTTATGCTCCTTTCGTTGGCTTAGAAGCCTTGAGTCGTAGCGTATTCGAAACAGGTACGACCCTGTCTTCCAACAAGACTCGGGACGGTGGCTTTGATTGCCCCCAGGGATCATTGCATTAAGGTGAATGCAAAAACGACTTTTAATAATTTATTTAGAATCTGTTGCAAACACTTTAGCTCACAAGATGTTGAGAATTAGTTGCAATACTGACTCTGGTGAACAACGATTTGCGCGGATTAATTAATGCTTGTCCACAAACGCTGCATCGATGAGAAGCTCAGATGTAAATGAGGATTCCAGCGGGTCAAGTGGTTGTGCTCTCTAAGTGAATTGGATCAAGCACTTTCAGTCTCCTTGATGAACGATAAAAAGCGTCTCTTAAATGAAAAAAAGACATTCGCATCATCCAAGCTACTTCCTCTCTACTGCATTTTCCGATGAATTGTCCAGCATTGGTAATAGGGTGCCCTTCTCTCAGGAAATCCATTCGTGCTGTATTTGGTGGGAAGCTAAGAGCACCCCACGACCGTGTGTTGATAGCCGAGTGATGTTGACACTGTGCCTAGCAGTGTGGTATTGGGACAAGTCCAAATGGTTTGTTTGCAAGGCTTCGTTTGCTCGACAAAATGCTCTGTATTTTGTACTGCTGCCTGGAAGGCGTGAGCAACGTGTTATACCCATAGTCGGTCATCCCAATCTCAGTCGTTTTCCCTACGACAAAGTCAATTGCACCGAATCCAATTTTGCCGTGTCTAATTCCTGTTGTGTCAAGCTCACATTCAAGCTCCCATGTTTGTTTAAAATAAATTCAGCCTTTTTGTTAGCTACTCCAGAGTGTAGGTTTCTTGTTACCGAATTTCCGTTGACGGACATCAAAAGTGGTTGTAACGCAAAGGATGCTATCAGTATATGACGTTGCAGCAGCACATCTTCTTTTCATTTTTTACTACTTTATTCAGAAAAGACGACGCTGGCATTGTGTGAGTGACAATAGGCGTAATGTTGTGTGCTTACGTCACGAGGTATTTATGCTGACAGAAAATTCGTGGTAGCAAATCCCACCATGGAGTTGTGATTTGGGATGAATTGGGTCTTTGGTACTCTGTCATCATCAAGCATCCACAGCTCTGTCAGTTTTCAGGCAGCCTGTCGTTTTGTATTTGGATGGTTCCATTTTGAGCATCCACTTTTAAACTAAAATGTCTTTTGGTGGACTTGAATACGCCCCTGTTTGCATTCCTTGTTGGTGCTTGGAATGCTTTGAGTCGTTGCATTGCTCCATCACCTCCCATTGGGCGGTTGGAAGTGTTGCGCATTGCAAGTAACGACACAGATGGTGATTGAGGTGGTCGGGGCGACACTCGGTGGTTAATAAGGTCGGTGATTGAATGACTGGTGGTGCAGTTATTTGCGTGAAGTGCTCAGGTGTTTAGTTTATCCTTTTTACTAAATGCACACTATCCGCAACAAATTGTCTCAGAGGCAAACAGCAGTACTGAACCAATGGTGGTGATGTGGTGGTAAAAAGCTGAAGAATTACTGAGAGCACTGAGTGGCAAATGAGGGAGCTATGTGGTCGGAAATGAAGCGGTGCAGGTTCTGCATAGAGTCTAAACTCTTGCCCTCTGGTGCGCTTGTTTACGCTTTCATTTTTAATTAAAGCTAGAGTAGTATTTAAGTGTATTTTCATTGTCATGAACCTGCGATTAGGATGCAGCGCAGACCTGCTTTCGTTTAAATTTCTTTGTTGGAAATTTAGTAAGAAGTATGTTGCGAGCACCAGCTTGACGACCAGAGAGCGAACTGAGGTGATGTGTGGAGAGAAATGACTATGGCGGGTTTTGTGAAATAAAAGTGGTAGGAAGAAGAAAACCATTCTAAAATCCATGTCTGGAAGGTGTGTACTCAGTCCCATTTCATTCTTTTCCCCGCTAAGGTAATCGGTTGGAATTTTGTGCTTTCCGCTTTGCTTTACCAGTCGATGCATCCAAATGATTTCTTTTCCGGTGCACCTTTCTGATAAGCTTTCCCAACTCTTTTGCTTTGGTAAATGCTGCCCATACCGCCTAATATTCTGCGTGTGTGTCAACCCACTCCCAGCGATGCAAATGCTGCACATCGAGCTTGGTACCTGTTTCTTTGCCATAAAAGGGTCCAGTTCCCTAGAAATCCATCTCAAATCGTTGGAATACAACAACTCTTAGGAATTTGATCCCACAATGTCTTTCAAATGCACTCGTCTTTCGCTGGAAGGCCAGTGCTTTGATCGCGATTGCGCAAAAGCACAACTTTTTTGTCATCCACAACGATTAGAATAACACGATAAAGACTCACATTTTGGTGAACCGCTATACTACAGGCTCTGTTTGAATGTATACATTTAAAGTTCTGATGACCGTCTGTGACACGAGTGAGGGCTATGCGATGTGATGCTGTAAAGGCAGTTGGCATATTCCTCAGGTCCTTCCGCCTCTATGCCTGATTCCAATTTCGCCTGTGGCTTTGATTCTCCTACCAGATTGGTCGTTAGTTTGGGTTGGGTCAAAAGAGGGACACGACGACTTAGGAGTGATGGTGAATGGCATAGCTGTCGCGGCTGACGTAGATCTCCTTTGACCAGGATGTTCGGCATATCCTTATCACAGCACACGACTGGATGCTGTTGTAAAGAGCTGTTTTTTTGTCCTGGGAAGAACCTCATGACACTACTACTTCTAATCATTAGTAATTAGTTCGATGCAACAATTTTGACCAAATGGAGACAAAGTGTGGCAAGAAATGATGACTTTAAAAAGGGCCCTCACCTTGTTATATATTTCTACTGATGCAAAATCCAGAATTATATAGCTAATATTTGTCAAAATCTTATTCAAAGTGATATGAACCTATGCTTGTAGGTTGCCAAATATTTTGGAATGGGAGCTCATGCATTTCAGTGATGTCAGCTTTACTCGTCGAGTCAAAATAAAAGTCTTACTTTCCTAATTGATCGTATCCTGGCAGACTAGGCATTGTTGTTGTTTTAAGGTCTGAGTGCTTGCTGCTAATCTTATTGGGCTGTTTGTCATAAGTAAATATTCTTTACAGTTATCTAGACAGTCAACAAAACACCCTGCCAGATAAGCAATTTTCAATGCAAACCTATTAACCTCCAAAGAGCCTCTAAATGCTTGGAAGTAAAAAACGCTCCCTGAAATGTGTAATTATTCCACAGAAGGTCTTCTCCTAGCAAAAGAGAAATCCAATTTAGTAGGTGCTAGTTCTTTGTGCTCATGTGGCGTGGTTTATGAGTGGGATTTGTGAAGTAGACTGACGACAGCCCTGCCCTGTGTTGAGCAAAACCGACACTAGGTTACAGTTGGCTTGAAGACAGCACACCCAAATTAAACAGCAGTACGCACCTAGAAATGTTTGGCTAAAACGACAAAACAATGTTTGACAGCAAGAATTTAAGAGTAGTGGTAATTGTAACCAGCAATACGTAAAGACAAGAAGGTCCTGTGTTGAATGGTGGCATTACACTTTTGGCCTGTTGTGTACCGCTCATGACATCCCAAAGAGGACAAAGAAACAAAATTAACAAATAGGAGGTGTCTTCAGTGCGGAGATCTTTAATGACGATCATAGGGCTGCAGCGAGAGGATACACACGTTGACTGACCTTTTGAAGGTCAGGGATGGTCACCTACCTCACGTAAACCATTTCCATCTGGGTCCAGACATTGTTAATTATGGGTGTTACTAAGATTTTTCCATTTCATTACTGCGACATCTAATCAGTTTTGTTGTATTTCATCAGTTAGGCTTAGTCAAGTGCTCTCAGATAACCTCAAGCTGCGACACATAATTACACAATGTGATACTACTTGTTTTATGATATGAGTAGTGTGCAGACAATTCTAAGCAGTAGATATGCAGAGCGAAGGAGCTATTTGTTGGGGTAACCTCACTTTCTCGGATCTAAACAATCATAAGCAGAGCGTAACTGTCCAGGCATTTCGTGCAGTTAAAGTGGATGACGCAACAAAGGAGGCAGCAAATTGATGTGTGTCTCTGATTGCCCACCGAAAAACGCCACAAAATTTGTGCAAAATCTCAACAAAGAGTGTAAAATGGTCTATAAAAGAAATGAAGACGTCGATTAAAATCAAAAGCACTTTTTTCATTTTAAACAAGACAAGCACATTATTTTTCCTTAAAAATAGACATTTCGTGGTTTTTTAGAACAAAAGGTAAATAGGATGCAATTCTGCTGTATGGAAATTACTCAATGTAGATCACCTTCCTCCAATTTTATTAAAAAACAAGTACGTGTGACCTTATCAGAGAAGATAAGGCTTTAAGCATTTCACCTACTCTAACGATACACAGTAAAATGCTTTATATGCCGGCGAGTAATGTCTGAAGGAAAAAAATGCGAATGTTTTGGAGCCCCATAGTGACTAAGGAGGTAGGCGATGGGTTGCGTAATTGGAGTCGCTTGTAAATCAGACGCCAGAGCCTGCATCCAACTGACTTCACCCCTGCATTTAATGTCACACCAGAAGTTGGGTGCATTAAAACCGCATTGTTGACATTAAAGAAGGTACACAAAGTTGGTACCGTTCCGATGTTGCAACAGCTGAAGTTCTCTGTCTCCTTTTTTCATGCTTTCCGAGAAGTAGACGCTGCAGGTCAAAAGTACTAGACATGAAGAGAAAATGGGTGCAAGCTAATTGACGGTGGGACACCTATTGCGCATTGGCAGAATATGGCGCCTTCTTTGCCAAATGCAGGTGGTGACTATCCAAGATCAAGTCTTCAATTCAGGCCTCCCACCCATCGTCACTTCTTCAACTTCCGCCCATTTTTCCTACACCGAAATCACTACTTTAAATTCGGTTCACGTCCGTAAACGTGTGCATGTGTGTGTGTATGTATGTATAGGGATCCCTTTTTTGTTGATGAGGTTCTAGGGAGAAAATTTGACGTATTTTGGTTGGTTGTTGGATGGCAACGCTTTTTCGCGTTCGTTCTGTGCTGAAGAATGGAGTAGAGGAGATTGATTGGAGTAGGTAGGTAGGTAGGTGGGATGTTATTTGAATAAGGAGGGAACGATGTTGTGGTGGTGAATGAGGCCCCACTTGGTGGGAGGGAAGGCGAGGAGGAGAACTTGGCTTTACACGGTGCTAAAGTGGTCGCGGGTCCAAAGTACGACGAAAGGGAATTTTCACTTCCTCTGGCGCATTATTATGTGGTAGGCATGGGACTTGAGTGAGTGGCACTAGGCGTCAGTTTTGTATGCAAGACTTGTAAGTGCAGTATTTATGTGCTGTAGTAGTCGGCCTCTGACCAACACTGGCTGCCTCGCCACCGTCTCTGCCATTGTTCGCAATACTGACTACGTGACGCTTCTCAACGTCGCCGTCTTCTTCGTGGTCAATCACGGACTCATCAAGCTGCCTGCCAACAATAACACATCGTTGTCGACGGTGACAATAATTGCAAGGGGAAATCGTGGACGTAGAAGCCGATCCATGGGAAGCCACTGGGACTACACCAAGGGCCTTTGAACTCGTCGTTGTCAACGGCGACAACTAGGGTGTCAAAGCAATTATTAGAGAAGCAGTAAATGCGATTGAGAGTTCCCTGGCTTCTTTTCCTCCTCCTCCTCAGTGTGGACCATTCCTTCACGCGTGGCATAAGCAGGCAAGCAGCGGCGCGGCTGTGCGCCTGGAGGAGGGCCCAACATCATGGAAGACTGGATGGGGCGTGTGTGGTTGCCAGGCGGGCGTTCGAGCGAGAGGAAAGGGAGAGGGGAACGGTACCTTGGTAAGCACTTCCCCATTGGGCAATGTATGTCGTGCATGTTGAGCGAGATCTTATCATAGGCTTGCACCACTTTTGCTTGTTCCTCGTTCTTTTTACTCTAAGGTAGTAGTCGGGTTTTGCGACCTTTAACAGTAAAGAACAACGATATGGTGTGAAGTGAAGCCGATGTGAGGCTATGTTATTATGCGCCTTCAGGCTATGCATTGGTTTTCACGACTTCCACATTTGTGAGCGTTGGGTGGGGTGACTTATTGCTAAAGTGCGGTTGATAATTTGGAGGAGAAGGCGGAGGAGGAACCAAAGATGCCCTACGATTTAATGCGTACTTACTTCTGCCCATTAAACATTTACAGTTAATGCCATGTGGAAACGTTCTAACAACTACCAATTGTTTTGTTCACATCACACTGCTAGGTTTATAGCCATTAATCGCTTAACATTGCACCTGTGACTGCAAAGGTGCACCACTGATCAGATGCGAAAACGAAGTTTGAACTTTAATGACTGGAAGAAAGTATTCAATATGGTCAGTAAGGCAGGATTTGTGCAGATTTTTTTGAAATGAAGCTTGGAGAGACGAAGAGGCAGCCATTGCACACCTAGTGATGAAAGTTTTGTCGAAATCCCCCAGAGGAGACAGGGGAGATAGTGATCCGAGCAACCCAAGTTGGCAATAAAGTCCGTTAGCTGTGACCCATCTGTCCAAAGGATTTTGAGGCAGAAGACGAGGAGACAAGCGGGAAGCGTGCCACATATCTATCCATTGTTTAATGACTATGTCGACAGAGGCCACCGTTTCACTACTCATAAGGACTGTACCGATGCTGTCACCTACGTTAATAAGTTTATAACATGTGGTGCAGAATGTTGTGATATCCTTTTCCAGAATGAATGCAGCTTTTTATAACAGGATGCAATTTTTGTAGCTATATATCAATTGTCAACTAGTCAATTTTCGAATATGAACTTCATTTTGTTTGCATATACTCGAAAAGACAAATTTTAGCAGTGGTTCAAAGGCCAAGTTCGATGGTGTGTTTTGTGTATTTCCAAAAATTCTTGATGTTGGAAGATATTTGCTCGACAGTGGTCCTTCAAGTTTGGCAGTTTCAATGTCATCGGTCGTGTTTGGCATGCTGTCTTACGATGTGGTGGGCACGTTGCCTGTTTTGCTTGCGGCATTATTTTGTCGGATAAGCTTTATTAGTTCAAGAAGGGAAGAAACTGTTTCATTTTAGGCTTCACGTGAGGTCAGTGATGGTCCGAGCCTTAAGGGTGACAAGAATGTACTTGTCTGTGGCGGCGCATCTAATGTGCTGCAAGGAATTGCTGAAAAAATGCCGAATTTGAAGTTGGAGTTCTCCCTTGCTCTCTATTCCTGTCTAGAAGTTTGTGTGATCTGTGCTGTGTCTCAATGTATTAGTCGTATATCCTTTTCCAAAGTCGATTCACAAATGCAATGTGACGGCTGCATTTTCCAAATTGATGCGATAACCATACCGGTCGAGTTCGTCGTGTTTATTGGACTGAGATATGGCTGCAGTGCCCTACGAAAGGGTAGTTGAGTATTTTCTTCTCCACTATAACTTCAGTAGACGCGATTTGAACAAACCTAGACCAACGTCGGAAAGACTGGTGCGACCGCGGCGTCGGCGTGCGGCTCACTCTATCGTCGCACAGCGTATCAATCCGCCGCCTTGATTAGCAATGTTTCTTTAAGTCTCAGTTTGTTCTTGCAGATTCGAGGATGTTCCTCGAATGGAGTATTTGGTGACGCAGGTGATAGGTGGATGCAAACATCGAATTTTATCGCACAGAATGGGGACGACTGAACAAAAGAAGCAGCACATTAGCCATGTTTCCTTCAAGTCTGCAAAGGACAAGTATTTCTTTGAGGCTGTGTCACCGTGGAAAGGCGTTTTGGCAATCAGCGTCCGCTGATGGAATTTTGCTGAAACTGCTGGATGACTGCGAAGTAGGGTGCAAGTGGTGCCGCGTCGTGACTGCTGCGCTGTGGAGTGGTAGGCGAAAGGGGGGCCATGTAAACGAGTGTGATGGTTATGGATGCATGGAGGAAGTGACTCGCCGACTGAAAGGTACGTATAAATGCACGTTTATTTATATTTGTAAAGTCTCTATTTATGCATACCATCTGCTTTTTATGCGCGTTGATGAGGTGTAACGCCTTAGTGCGAGGTGTAGTCCTTTACATCGGCCAGAGTCACTGTGTATTTTATGGGAATCCAACGCTGGTATAGGAGTAACTGTATCTCTTCTTTCCCATTTTCTACTCCTTCCACTTGTTTGTTGGCATCACTTGTTTGGGTGCCTTAACCCAGCGGAGTGGTATGCTTTACTTGTTGATAGTTCCAACTTTTGTGCTCATTGACATCTGGTCATGCCTTTAGCTGCATTTATCCATTTCGCGCGTCTTGTTATCGCTTTTCGCTTAGAATAGTAGATGGCATACGTTCGTCCATTAAGCTTGTTTTATTCTAACCCAACCGTGAGAGGTCGCACGTTTAGCGTGTTTGAATAAATATGCATATACTTTTTGAGAATTTTGATTGGAACAAGTTGTTAGTGTTCATTACAAAGCATGTTAAAGTCGTAGTTACCATATTGAGTGTACTGGATGCTGGCAGGTAGAATGCGGCAATTTGCTTTATAGCAAATTAGTGTTTTCTGCCAAAGTCGGAACAGTAAAATGGGCACTACGCACAGTTGCATGAAGTGAGCAGATTCCAATGTACTTGTGGTTAGAAAGCTTGCTGCTGCTTTACTTCTTCTCATTGTTTTGTGGAGTTGGGAAGGACCATATCGTACTTTAATGCCCATTTTTACGCGCGCTCAAATTTTACTGAGTGTCAAGCAATTTCGTCGGTTCCTTCTGCTGATGTTATTTGTAAGTGAGAAGAAAGGCAGGAAATAGGACACGAGTTTGACTGTTTAGTGTTCCTCGTGTAAACCACGGAACTGTGCACATTTGTGCACATTTGACAATGAAAAGCTATGTTGGAATGCACCTTAGTGAAGGGAATGTAAAGCTACGGGGGGAGTTGCAAACACCAATTTTACGCTGGTAGATTACTAAAATTGCCGATTGAAAGTAAGAGAGGTGGGCAGTTGTTAAGTCCTGTGGCTGCAAGAATGCAGGTGCTGCCGGAGATGGGATGCAGCAATGCTGAAAGGCTAGCTAGGCCACACTAAGCACCTATGGACGTCGAAGTGAAGTGGGTCATATCAGTGCAGAGCTGTGCTGATGGCTTTTCGTGTGGCCCTGAATCCATTTTCCTACAAAGCGTGGGGAATGGCTACTCCAACGAGTAAGTATATTGTCTGTTGCACAAGACTTGGTCTTCAAGTAGGGGATTGCGCAAGACGGTGTTGGCTGGTTGAGTGTTCAAAATCATCAAACGCATGCAATGGAGTTGCGTGCCTCAACGCCGATCCAGACTAATCCACATGGACACGGGATTCATAACCGGGTATCAATGTTGTCAATCTGCATTTCTCTTAGGGGTTGCATTATTAAGTGGTCAGTGTCTATCCACAGGGTTGCAGGACTCATTCAGGGATCATTGTGTCGAACTGTGTCCATCACAATAGGCATGAGACACGTCAACGAGTGCTTGACGCGTAGTGTTTTTACAATTGACCTCTGTGTCATTACTTCTCCCCACTGTGGCATCATTCTTGTTTTTTGTTGGTGGGCATGAAGTTACTCCTTTCTTTTAGCATGGGGAGCTCTCTCATCATCGTTAGAATGATTAACGATTTAATTGTGCCGTTTTCTGTATTTTTCATAGATTTTCTATTTAACCATGCTTAGCACTTTGCGAGATTTTGGTTAAGTAGTCTTTTTTAGGTAATTTTGAGGATGTCGATTGAAAGCCAACAATTCGTTATTCCCGTTATCCGGATGGTACTACCTTTTTGCTAATTCTCTCCCTTTTCGCAGTTTTCTCGTAAAACCTAATACTTTTGAAAAGTGGTTAAAAGGCGATTGTTTAGCAAGGTGAAGTCTCTTTTGCCTTTTGTTCGCTTGCGAAGAGTAGACAACAATCCATTCACAGACTCGTGGTAGAACGACAGGGCTTTTGTGTCTCAATTTCAACTGTCGTGTGTAAATTTAATTAGGTTGATTTCATTTATGAAATCGTAAGTTGCGGTGAATCTGCCAGACCACCTTCTTGCGTTGTTTCATTTGATTGCTGCGACTTTTCTTTGTTCGTCTGTAATTTTGCCTTTCTGAGAATATGCAAAAAAAAACGAGGCATTTTATTTCCGCAATTTGGTTCAGCAAGCACTTTTAGCGTAGCTTCCTTTTTCCCGTCTCCAAGCTTGCAACCAACTCATTAGTAGGTTCAAATTTTCTTTTTTTCTCTTTTTAGCTTTTAACCTCCGAAATTAATGACTTTTTGGCGACTCAGACTTGCTTTCCGTTGTGAACTCGTTGTTCTGTGCTACCTTTGCCTTGAGTCTATAATTGCTTGCTATTCTTAGAAAGGGGGATTTTCTCGAGTAGATCTCATGCGTTTTATTTGTAATGGTTGTTCCTTATCCAATTGCCTGGGTGACTCCCCGATGTTTACTGTTTTTTCTCATAGTGATCCCTGCGATTTTCACTCCCATTTATAACTTCGTCCCAGGTCATAGACAGATGTAGCGTGTTTAGTATTTCTTACAACCTTTGAATCCGGCGTTTGTCTTCATGTGGTAAGATGAGTGCTTGTGGTCTACATTTCGTTGGCGCAAACCATTTGGAAATGTTTGATCCTAATTGCAATCCAGCTGACGACGACGGCGACGACGACGACTAGACCGCAGCACGTGTGTAGCGTGGTGTACAGAAGGGACAGTTGCATGGCTATCGTAGTATCACTTCTGCTTCTTACACATTCCGATTGTGGAGAGGATGCTTTAACAGGAATCGCACCTGAAAGTATTGAGTAGTTGTGTCAGACAGACACTGGGAATAGTGAAGTTTGCCCAACAAATAAAGGGTCTCAGGAATTACCACTATGCGGGTAAGCTGAAGACCAACAATTTCAGGGCATCCACTGGTTGATAGACATCTACGCCTTTAAAGCGTCCACTTGATGCCTCCTGCTGGTACGGGTATCCAAGATTGTCGATGCCTCCTTTCACAAGAAACGTTGCTTATCACCGGGCTTCGTTGTACACAGGTACTGGCACTGGTCTGTGCCATTCTTGATAGATGATGTCTATTCCTTGTATAGCGTGACCTATCTCTTCCTGCTTCGCGTGACACCTCTGCATTATGAATGCTCATGGGGATATAAAACCAGCACCTCTGTTTAGACCTTATTTCCTTCTTATTTATCGACACTTCCCCAAATCCATGCTTGCTGTTTCCGTTTCGCAGGTTCAAATGTCGGTGGTGTGTGGATTGAATGGTGACGAGAGGTCTGCTGCCCAGAGCGGATTAGAAGTGCAATTTGTCGGTGTGGAAACACCGCTACCATGGTGAAGTCTACGAAAACCACGCGTCAAGAGGGAAAGGGGACACTGGATCGATCAACTCTGTCTTCTGGCAGCCCTTTGATGTTGAAGAGCACAAACTCTCTGGATCCTGATTCCCCACTGTTCCTGATACCTACATCTCCCTATCCAAGCTGTGGTGATGTCTCCACAGTGTTGTGTGTTCCTGTTCATTTTTATAACTAGCAAATTTAAAAATGTTACCCATTTGTATGTGTTTCTTCGCAAACAAGGGAACATAGGTGTTGAGTGATTTTGCGCATGTGATAATAAATGTGCTTTTTGATGGACGTAGTCGAGGTGTGTGAGGTGAGGTGGTCCACTGTGATATGCCAGAAGAGTCTCCAGATTGTGGTGGGGGTACAGCAGTCACATTTTGCTACGACTGAGTGATTAAATAAAAGTGACTGTTCAGCGCACTACCTTTGTGTTGATTGGTGAGTGAGTACACAAAATAGGCGTAATGCTTTAGGCTAGGTTTTGGCAAGCCTAAGTTGATTTGAATAATAAATTGTAATTACTAAGACAGATTGAGATGACACGTTATCAGACGGCTAACGTGGTGACTTCGATTACAACTGTTTTTATATAATTGAGGGTATTTTGGGCCAATGGGCCGCCCAAAACTTCACTTGTGTCCACTTCCGTATGCCAAAGCAACTCGACGTAATGGATTGCCACATTTTTGTTGATGCTGCAAGGACAATGAATAAATTTTACTGAATGTAGACACATGAGTATGATTAGTGATGGATTTTATTCCAATAATGTCTATGAAACTTAATCATTTGGTCCTGCATGTCAAATGTAATGCATCATCTACCGTTTAAGACCGGAAATAAATGCACTTGAGGTTCATAATTTCTAACACACAATTTAACTGCAGATTGTGTATTTTGTTAAGCAACACAAGTCTTTAAGCTAATCAAATCGCTCATCATTGTGAGATCATCAGCGGTGACTGCTTTCCACCTTTTTGGTAAATTGGGTCCTTTGATACACTAAAACGTCATGATTTCGGTAGGAGAGGCATGAATTTCACTGAACGTGTCGCGTCTGACTGGAGCATAATTTGCTGATCATGAGTCCTCTACCTAGCGATTCAGGATTGGAATTCTGCCTTTGGCATCACTTTACATGTAACTCAGGTAAGAATAAATTACATTTTATGATTCCTTACCATGCTTGTCGTGCATAAAGTAACAACAGCTATTCACTATGCATTGCTTTGCTTTTTATCCAAGATATTGGCCGTTAATGCGCAGTGAAATCGCTTTATACAAATATCTGTGGCACGCATATCTCTCAACTACGTTAAAATCTTAGTCAATTTAAGTTATTGAATAGCTGTAGGGTTGTAGCTAGAAGCCTTCAAAGAAGGCGAGGAAAGGAGTTATTTACGAAAGAGCTGCTCACCGCGCTCGACCGCCATCGGAGAGGTCAGAATGCCGTCAGATTTGTACTGGTAGCCCTGATCAATGTAAGCATAAGGCATAACATGGGTGAAAAGTGGCAAGCGCTTTGTGCTCGAAGTATTCCTTACTTTGGTCTTAAAGTGATTCCAATAAGGCCCCGACCGTTATCTTGTGTGGTGCCAAATACGTAGGTCTCCTCTGAAACTATGGCATTTGGTGTCATGCGGCTCTACCAAGAGTGTGCATGAACAAACAACCAGGGTGAATGGATATCGCACTTCCGCATGATTGGTTCATTCCAATCTAACGTTAATTAGGATTAGGCCCCAAATGTTGGGTTACTTGCGTCTCCGCGAAGTGCAGTTCGATTGTAAGACATTTAATGCTTAGAAATGAACACAATTTAATGCGAATGATTTTAATACGCAAACTAGGCTTGCTTAAGTAAATAGTTGAGATCCACTTTCTTGGTTTTCCACCTACAGTTATTTAATCTTGTACTCAGCAGTTTCTTTCGTCGCTGGTAGCTGCGATGTTCCTCAAGTTATGCAGCGAAAATTTGGACCTGGACGACAGTTAAGTGGACTATTTTGGCGAAGGAAGCCAAACTAACGCAAGCATATAGAGCTCCGTTATATTTTGTTTACTTAGATTCAGAATCGAACAGAACTGTAATTTAGCAGCTTAAATCATTTAGTAGTTACTTGCGGCAGTTCTCAAATCAAATTATAGAAAGTAAGGTTTGGCCGATGACGAGAGCGCCTAGTTTGACACAGATAATTGATAACCTACATTCAAACAGTCGGGTACCTCTGCGACCAAAAATGTTCCCAATTGAAAGTCATAAGCTCAATTTTATTCTGCAAATGCTTCCAACATGTGTATAGAGCAAAACTCTTCTCTCTCTTTTGATTCAGAACGGGTCAGAACTGAAACGCAACATTCTGGTTTTTTTCTTTGGTGGTTTGCGGTAGTTTTTGTTCGCAAATCAATTAATTTTGGCGCGTCTGTTATGTAGGATTTCCGTTTTGGCAAAGAAAGTTACGGCAGTTCTCGTTTTAACATCGGACAACGCAGGTGTGGCCGATGTGTAGGGAGGGTGTCGATCGGGACAAGGAAAGCTGGGACACTCGGCTTCAGAGACGCGTTCTCTTTTACCTCTTTTGATCGAGAATTGCTGACAATCGAGATTCGGCAGCTTACTTCTTTTGGAAACTTATGCAACATTCCCTGTTATAAAATCTGGCAGTGTAGGTGTAACCAAAATGCAAATTGCCTATATTGGCAAACAGAGTTGAAAGAATGCGGAAACAAAGGAAAATATGAATATAGGGAGGAATTTGTACACTCAGGGCAAAGATAAAGTGGTTTGTGTTTGAGCATATGGGACAAAGAAAGTAAAGCCGATTAGAGTAAATCAGGAAGTGCAGTCTTAAGAATAGATTGTTTGAGAGAGCAGGAAGATATTTCATGCTTCCTAAACACTTGTCTTCCTTTCTCCTTAATAGTATTATGCAGGGGATTCGCTCTTTCCATACATGCTCCTGCTTCCCCTTCCTTCTTACCCACGATCCATCCGTATGCTACTCTCATTCCTCACTTTGTTTGCGCACGTCGTTTCAATATTATCACATCTGGTATTCAATGTAAATCACATAGAAAAAAGACCATTATTAGCCTCTTCTAATGTGTCATTCGAAAAGTTAAATGTTTTTCGCTAAGCCAGTTTCTTTATATTTTACTCACTCACATAGCTAGATGAGTGGAAGAATGAATCAGTGTAGAAAAGGATGGGAGAAAATAAGGAAGAAATGAAGAACATTGCACCGTAGATCCATAAGCACGACTTCTTATCTCTATGCCTCAATTTTTACCACTCCTTTGTCTCTTTCTGCTTAAAATCCTTATTACTTTGCTCCTATCGATGGCGAATGGAGCGCCATTGCCTTTCTCATCAGAAAAGCCTTTTCGTTAACCCAATAGCAGTCTTTAGGGGTGATTTGTCGGTTCCTTAAACCTAAATTCAACCGTGCACTATGCTTGCTGTGCTGCACTTACTTTTCACGTCTCAAATCCCCAATAAAAAGCAGCAGCATAAGGAGAACTGCTGGTGTACAACAACTTGCTCAATATTCATGTGCCACTGCGGAAGAACTGTAGCGCGGTACGCACGTCCAAGCTTGACTAATTTGGACTGAGCCAGAATAGGCAAGATTAGCGACCTAGGCTGGATTATGACGAGCTCGAGTAAGGCGCCTTATACGTTGCTATTTAAAATGACCCGCCTAATCAATTCGACACAACTCATTTCATTGAGAGTAGAGGTGTTCACTATAAATCGCGCAGACATTAGAGATCAAGGCACGCTGACTAGAAGTAGACCTAATGACGTCTTGGGAATGAATGGAGAGGAGATCTCTTGTCTACGCCTCCTCTCTCATGTGCTCTATGCACTTACAGGTATTGCGTCTTACCTAATGTCATACCGTCTGTGCTCCTCGCGTAAAATACATACGGAAAAGAGGAGTGAATGATTCCTACAATTTAGATTCTTACCTTATTTCTTTTACACTTCAGTGCCACTGGAGCATCTCGCTCCTCTGCCTCCTTTGAGCTTCTCTCACCTTCCCTTCCTACCTCACCATCTGCCGGTGCTCTCTTTGTAGGTTCCCTTTCATCTCTCCACTAGTCCCAATCTTGATTGCGACATGAGCAGATAATGCACGGATTCATGGCTAGATCAGAATAGTACGAGTTAGACTAGACCTGAATCAATCACGCTCTGCCCGAGACAAAATCGCGTTTTAACAAAGTTTAGCAATGAGTACCATCAAATCTCCATTTCTATCTTTCTGTCGCTTTGGTTTTTACTACACTACTAGGCCTCAATTCCATCTCCTACTTCTACTCCTTCACTTAGCCTTTCAGGAGCGAAGGTGAGCGTGTTGCTTCTACTTCTTACTTCGTAATTTGTTAGCTGGTCGAATTTCTACCTGCTCACCCCACTATCTACTCCTTATATTCGGTTTGTAAAGAATTTCTTTGCCTGGTTTTCTACTCTAGACCACCCTCTCTATTTTCACCATGTATCTACGCTTTTGTCTGTTTGCCTAAGTTCGTGTATGTTGCATTGTTTACCTTTGTTTCCGTCGTTTGGGTGGTCGCCTGGATTGATATCTCACAAAAACAGCTAAATCAAATCGACACTTTCGTGCTGGGCTCAATAAAATCTCTTTCGGTCGTCCGTTCGATGGCTAGTTCTTTGGCCATTCCATCTCAACTCTACACTTCGCTAGCATTCTTTTAGCCATCCGCCAATTGACTTTACTACGTCTAATTGCTTTTTCTTTCCTGTAACTCGACACTCTCACTTATTTCAGATTAAAGTGGACTCGGCACATGTAATTGGCAGGACTCATGCCACCATGTGAAGAAAATTTGTCTCCTGCAGGGCGCAATGCGTGTGAGTGCATAGAGTGCAGTAGGCGACAAAGGAGACAGTCTCCGAAGATGTGTTGGAGTAAGACATGAGAAAGGAGGCGTAGACAAGAGAGAGTGCTTGCCTTTCCATGTGTGTTTTGATCCCTAGTATCTGCGAGAAGGAGAAGACCTAAACTTGCATGACATGCAGTTGTATCGAGTTGATTAGGCAGGCCAAATTAAAATACTAAGACGGACTTAAATTTAATACATAAGACGCCTGTGGGGACGGGGTATGCTCGGTAGATGAGAGCTTAACGACCCGCCCCTAGCTATTACTATTGAGCTAACGAAGGGGCATTTCTGATGCGTACTCCTACTTCTGTGCTTGGAATAATTGTTGTTTTGCATTCGGAACGGCAATTGTGGTCTATGCGTTTTTTCGGCAGGAGTTAGGTAACATGAATTTTCAGCTGAATGAGACAGGGAATGATTAAGGTAGATGCGAAGAGATGAAAATTCGCTGGAATAGAAGGAGTAAGAGTGGAGATGGACAGAAAAGGATTGGAAATAAACGTTGTAGGATGACTCTCCACATTGCTCTGGTGTAGCCTTCTTTACTGCTTTCTATATTTCTACCATCTATTCCTGAACTGATTTAATCGCTTACTCATCTGGACACGTGTCTAGGCAAAATTTGAAGATTTCTTCCCAATGACACGTGAACTGCCTAGTCATAGCTCTCTTTCCATGTGATTATGCTGGATATCGAATATGAAAATATTGAAATGACGCATGCAAGTGAATTTTCGGGAGTGGAAGGTAGCACTGGTAGAGGAAGGGGTGTTAGCATCAAAATTTTACCCCTAATTTCTATGATATCTATCTGTTTTCCCCTTTTCAGCATCTCTAAAATTAAGGATTGAAAGCCTTGGAGTGATGAGGTGATGGAGAGGGTTGCGACGGAAGTAAAGGATACAAAGACGGCTGGGAGCAAGAATGAAAAGAGGCAGGAGAGAAGCACCGACGAATAACTGAATGGCATGAATGGCAAGATGGTAAAGGAAGACGAATAAATGTAGGCGTGGAACACGTAGAACAGCATTTCTGACAGTTAGTCGTGTGGTAGATTAATTTAACCTGACACGTGTAAATCGATTGCAACACGTGCCGTGTGGTGTCGCTCAGTGCCGTCTAGGTGTGGACTTTGGACAGAACTACCAAGAGTTGTTTTTGAGGGAGCTGGCGCCACTCACTTCTGTGCTTTCGTGACTTGATTAAGTTATGTGCATCTTAGTGCATGCAAAGGAGGAGGAAGAGAATGAGAAGACTCAAATGCGCTGCCTCGTTGTGACTGCTTGTCCTCGGCTTTTCTTGAGAGGATGCCTGTTATGCAGTGACAACGCATTCCTTGCGATTACTATGGCCCGAGCGAAGGTGCGTTTCTGCCGATCAATCTAATTCCATACCAAGATCCATTGTTGCCTTGCATTAGGGAGTACAATGGTGGCGAGCAAACATCACCAACCTGGGCGAAGCAACGAAAGAATGATTGGGTACGAGACGAAAGCGAGAGGTTTACGGAGGGTAAGTAGAGAAAAGGATGGGAAAGGTCAACATGGGGACGTCTCTGCATGGTGCTGGGGCACTGAATTTCTTATTTTTTTTTCTGCATGTTCTAAACTTTCTCCATTAGCCCACTTTCCTAGCCATGTATTTAAGTGGAGTATACAGAAATCGATTTTGTGGAAGGAATATGAATTCCTATCAAACGCTACACTCGAGGACGCTACCCATATTTCTACCCTGATTAGTGAAACACACAAGGATATCAGTTGTGACGAAAATTAGGATAGGGGGAAGGAAGGGAAGATAAAGCAGGGGAGGAGGGGAAGCTGGTGGCATAAGTTACTCATAATTTTTAAACTTTTAATCTCTTCTGGTCTTTTGACGTTAAAACGGTGAAGTGTAGGATTGGGGACATCAGAGAGATTGAGAGGGAAGCAGTGGCGATGGAGGCTGAGAAGCAGACCAAAGGTGAGCAGCTGACAAAGGAGTACTGAAGCACTGGTGAAGAATTGAGCAGTTGAAACGACGATAACCTGGGAAGCAAGATAAATGGTGGAAGGCGACAGAACGCCGTGTGATTGTTTTTTTTTCACTTGGTTGGTGGTTCGTGGTGTCTAGTGGTTTCTTAGAAGCAAATGTCAATTGTCTTTGTGCTTCTTTACTTCAGCTGACACTCGTGCATTATTGCGCGTGTGCCTTAAATGCTTCGCATTATCTCGATTGTCATAACTTGATTTCCTTCCCACCGTGGCGATCAGATAAGAGTGCGATGGAGAAGCAACTTAAAAAGTTGTACTTCCCTATTTTTGGCAGCACAAGAATTGGATGTTGGAGTGCTAAGAACTCGCAGCAACAAATAACAGTGATGACGAAACAACCGCTAACACTTACATCAATTAGGAGAATTGTGAAGGCTCGCCAAATAAGTGTCACCCATGTGGGATAGCTAAAAACATGCTTTCAAATCTATCAGAATTACCTTTTCTTCTATTGCATGGACCGTAAAGTTGCGCGATGCATTTCCGATTGCTTGCTAACTGAGTGGCTGTCTTGTGATGAGAAGCAGTTCTGCATTGCAGTGATGGGTGGTCAGACTCACAAATCATTCGGCCATTGCCTCAATAGTCTGCGCTTCATATTTTTTTCAATCGCGAACACAGGCGTTCCCTACAAGTCCCTCCAGAAGACCAAACTTTTGCCGCTGCAGTACATCTGATTGGTAACATTTGAAGAAATTGTGAAAACCTGATGCATGGCAGCGCAAGACCTCTTCCGGCAAAATAACCATCTTTAAGCCTTTGCGTTTCGATGAGATCTAGACATTGCATTAGTTGTTTTATCCGTTATCCTTCACATCCTTAGAAACGATGTCCTTCATCACCTCATGTCGTGTGATGATAGAGTGGATTGAATAGGTATGGAGATCTGAGAACTCGAAGTTTGATGGAAATGATGGTAATGGATTTCGAGTTGCCTGCTCCAAGAGCACAAGTAATTTAGCGATGATATGCCTTCTTCAAGTGCATTAGTCAACCTATGCAGATTATGTTTGCAGACTGTGGAGAATCGCTAAGAATGACACCATTCTAAGGCACAAATTTGGGTGTAGAGGTGTACAAAATGTTGCCTACTGGGATCGAATAACATGCAATTTAGCATTTTGGACATTTGTCAAGTCTTCATTCATCACAGATTTGCATTTCGCCTTAAGCAACAAAATTTTACACAAAAAGGTCTTTGGTTCTATTTGCATTGAAAATGATTATCTTCTGTTTTACTTCAATTGTGCTTTAATAAATGCTATTCATCGAATTGGACCACTTTTGCTAATCGGTTACCCATTGTGCTTACACTGACCTCTACATAAAGCGAAGCAGAATGACCTTTCGCTTTATATCTTTGTGGCACGAATATTTTCAACTGGATTTACACTTTTGGACAAGATCCCAAGTCAGAAGGCAATGATTGGTCAACCTCCGCCAGACCGTTAATTTCACAACCATGCCAACTTCTACTGCGTCCAATCAGCGCAGCACAGCATGCGCGTAATTGGCTCATTTAAACCAATCGCCTCCGAAGATGTAGTGGGCAATAACGCAGCATTGTGTGTGTATTGGGCATCTTTAGATTTTGCGAAACCCTTGCCTGACAATTTTTGCAAGCGTGTGCATTTGCAATGTTCTCCACAATCAACTAGTAGTATGAATATCGCCTTTTGATAAGGTTCTGCAAAACCACTGAACCTGCCAGAAATAACGAGCGCATCGGCTCAGTGTCATGTGCGAAAATTCCTTTTAGTTGCACCCTGACCTATTTATCTTTTTAAAAAATGCATATGAACTATAAATGAATTTCTATCTGATGAGTACGGAAATTCTTCTTTAGCTAGATTAACGCCGTTGCCTTGACAACAAACTGGTTAAAAATCAGGTAATCCTAGTTTCAAAGTCGTCCATATGACGCATTGCTTAAGTCAGTTTTCCAAATCAAGCATTTAAGCTTCTGTCTGTGTGTTCTCAATTGTTAATCCAAACAAACTTTGAAGTGCGTAAATCACATCTCCAGTGAGTGAGGATTTGTTTTAATGCACTTTCCATATGATTGGCATTCAATACACCCCAATCAAAGGCGCTTCAACTTTGATCTACTAATGCTAAAACATGGTACTTCAGCGTTTGGTCGCAGTTGCTATTATGCTAATAATAAGTGCAATGACGTTTTTCTCATTGACAAAATCCATGCAACTTGTTGCCGCCTCAACCTCGATGCCACTGACTTGTATAGACTATGCTGGTATAAGGTTAAAAGTAGAAGAGGGATTCGAACCAGATGCTCGACACAACTATGAGATGACTTGGCTGATTTCGCTGAGTAATTTTACTGAATAAAAGTGTAGAGCCTCCTACTTTCACTTAGCATTGCCACAAGTTATTGAGCTGTGCAATTTTCGAATCGAAAATTTGGAAATTAGGCGTAACAGAATCTGCACTGCTTATGAGGTGTGCCAACAATTATCTTGGCGATTTGCGCACGTGTCTGCTGGATGCTAATGAGGTCACCAGCCAGAGAGGAGATAATTGGTAGACTTCTGAGAGGGCGGCATAATATACAAATGCAAAGAGTGCGCGATGGCACGGCCATTCTGTAGTTGTCCAGTGAGTATATCGCAAGGACCACCTGAGAAGGAATCTGCGTGGGGCCTAATCCTGATCAAAAGGAGAGAGGAAAGGAAAACAGGCACGTGAGCGAAAGCACCATTATCCAGGATGTTTGAGGATCAGCAATCAAGCGCAACTTTCGAAAAGTTGGATAGAAAAGCATTTTACGTTCGCAGGCAACTGAAACACCGATCTTTAAATAACGCGTGCCGGCTGTGATCATGTCAACATTTAGACTCATCGATTTCCGCTTTACTGAAAGGGTTCTGGAGGCGTCTTCGAACGTAAGACACTTTACAGATGTTAACCAAACTATTGGTTAAACAAATCTGTGCCTTGATGGTAAAATGAGCCAAAAATTTTGGATTAGACCGCTCGCTGATGCTTCAGTTAGAGGGATTGAGACATCCACCATCGTGTATGACAGAAGAATTAAATCTTTGCTTATCTCATCGCAGACATTAAGGCATTAATGAGCACTTGACACAAATAAATGTAATGCCAGCATCTACTTACATGCAGGTGCACATGTTCTTATTTCACTCGAGTTGTTTGTACAGATGCGTCAATGCGGGATGCCCATTTGTACCCAAAGGAAGGACAAAATCGCATGATTAACAATTAGCCGTATCAGCTTTGTCACTGATCGTGCAACATCAAGTGGAACAGGGAACACCTTCTGCCTCACAAAAGGCGGAAGAGACGGTCTCTGCTCTGGCTAAATCCCTAGTACTTTCAAGATCCACTTCCCCCTATGTATTCGCTGCAAAACAACCACGAAGGCAAACAAACCCAACTAAATCCTTCGCCACTAAAGCGGCTGAAAATTGATGAGGCTGCTTCAAGTGAATAGGATATCTTAGGGGCAATGCCTGTGCATTCCACAATAATTCCGAAATCGATCAGCTCTCCAAAGCCTGTACGACAACAGACATCCTGCATCGACTTGTCTTTGTCTCCAAAGCAAGGCCAACCTCAAACTACCACTACGATGCACGAACTCCCCAACGCCAAACCCACTCCTATTTGACACCTCATCAGAGCTAAGTCAGCAGCTGCTACAGCCACAGGTGCAGCCACAGTTCTCACCGCCAAGCACGTGTCAGCATCTTCCAGCACACATCTTATCAGTTCCAAATTACTCTCTTCTCCAGCAACTTTCTGCCGCTGCACCTATGCATGATTCAGCAAGCTTTTTACACTGCCAACCGCAGAACAACTTCAGGTACGCCAGACAGTATCTGAGGCACAAAGACAAGGCTGACGCAGGGTTCTCTTGACTCCGTACCAAATTGGTGGGATGATGAAATACTTTAACAAGAAAAACTACATCAATATGCATGAGCGCAAAGAACTGGCGTGTCGCATCAACTTGACGGGGACTCAGGTTAGTCAAGCATTAAAGTGTCAAAAGAACATGTTTAAAAGACAGCCATTAGTGTGTAGTGATCAGTTGTCAACGATTGAGTCGTCAAAATTGGTCATATTTTTGACTTTTCTGTTAGGTGAAGATGTGGTTCCAGAATCAGCACTACGAAACAAGGAGGGCTGGTGAGAAATTTCTAGCATTGAGACGCCTCTAACACAACCAAATATTCGTGCCCCATCAACCGACCTGTGGGACAGCGGCCTGAGTGAAGGCTTTGGAATTGCTGAAAGCTCCCAATCACAACAGGGGCCCAGCAAACAGCATCACCATTGGAGCAGGTCCCTTCAGGATAAGGTGGTGACATGCCGTCGAGGCACAGGCAGCAATTGTAGACACTGGCGGTGCCGCTTGGAAATCAGCTTGGTGCTGAAACAGATCAAAGGCGGGATGGTGAAGATGAGGACGTCAAGAAATTAGTCGAACTGATAAAGCGAGTTATTGGCTTCCTCTATGGAGCGTCTGCAGACTGGCCTTGGCTGTCTTTCATTTAGTAGCTATGATGGTGTTTTGCTCTTCCAACTGTTTTGTGGTCCTCATAGCATATTTTGATGGCAACCATTTAGTGCGCCCTAATTCTTTAAAAATAAATAAATAAATAAACTGATGTCTTTTACAGATGTTCTCGTGGGAGCTAAGGGTGGAGTTGGGAGTCGCTAAAATGAATTGTTTTGGAGGTGAGAGTCCACACAGGTCCATGTATCACATACATGAGCGATAACAACGCTTAACCCATCGAAGCGGTCGACGGTACTGTCTATCAGAGTTAGGTCCATGTTCCATGTCACTTTCAAGGCCCACAAATCGGATCACTTTCCGAAATCCCCTTTTGCATGGACGAAATAGCTTGATCAGTACTTGAAATTTAAAACCTCATCACGTTAGCATGGTTCCATTAGTATCCATCTGATTACTGATGGCTTACAAATGGTTAAAATTTCTTCCTTTTAGTAATTGTTTTCTTTTAAATACGTCCTCGTTGAGACCTATTCTTCTGCAAAGCCTGAGTAAACGCGCAGGCGTGCAAACGCATCCCTCGGATGATTGCACAACCCCGTTAACGGTCCCACCAATCAGCACACAGCTAGGGGTAGTGACTATGGGGCGGGTAGTCTAAAAGCATGCTTGACACAGTCGCGACAAGCACAATCAAAGGATGAATAACCGCAAGAGGGTCTTTTGCACGAAGCCGACCCCGGTGCTCATTTGATCCAGTTTGCCTCACTTAAGAAGGATGGTCTACTTTTGAAAGACCTCTTTACATGTGAATTGCCTTGCATTCAAAAGATCAATGTCTAAATACACTGCGTAACAGCGATGAAGGAATGCGTTGTGTAGCATGGCGACCAATACATCCCTTCCTTCATTCGGAATATCAGCTATTTAGTTTGCTTCAATCGATCCAATGAGACCTCACCGATTTAAAAGGAAACAGAGCCACCTCCCCCCTTTTTTTCTATTTTATACACACAAGATAATGCTCCATTTTATAGTAATGGCTGCAGTGTATCAGGCCCTAAATGTTTAGTTAACATCACGTTTATTCCTTGGCGTTTGCTTACTTGGTGGCTAATAAATTGCCCTTAGGTCTAACTAACCTGCTTTGCAGTGCCGATCGCGAACACACGAAGGCAAAGTGACCGGTAAAAAGCGTAGTTGTCCAATTCACTTTCCCCTTTGCACCAGCAGTGTGCTTTGGTGGTCGAGATGGGAGAGATGGAAGTTGTATTCGCTGCAACATCACAACGGTACATTCGTTTTCTCAAACGTTTGTCAGAATTTTCCAATTATCACTAGCTTATGTTTTTTTGTAAATATCTAACTTGATGGAGTAAATGGTTGCAACATATGTGAGGAGAGGTGAATTCTTGTCATCCACTTTCATTGTCAGTACGAATTGACGTCACAAGGCATTCCGTGAATGGTCACATGAAAAAGGTCTACAGGGAGATGCTTGCCTTACAGTTGGTAGAGCTTGACATTAGTAAGTGAAGCGGAAAAATCCTGCTAGATAGACCTGCTGTCAACTAAATGGCTAGGGCATGCCAAAGCTATCCGAGCATGTCAACGTTGCGCGCTGCAGCATTAGCATCATAAGTGTCTGCAAGCTATGCGTAAAACATTCCAATTGAACTAGCCCAATGTCAAACTCTTAGCTATGAATGCTTTGTCTAGGGTAGTAACATCAGAATAAACTGACCATCTTCACGATTATTGTTCTTGCACTTATTGAGAAAGGAAGCCTCCAATAACTGCATGGGATTACGATAGACCTTCTCAAACGCTGACAACTTTCGCGGTCCCCGCGGCTGATTCACATCTGTGCGTCGGCATTGTAAGTTGCAAGATTTACGACTTGACTTGTTTGGTGTGGACGATGCCGCAGAGCCTAATAATAATGAATTAGCAACGTGTAGCTGCTACAAATCGCCTCCCCCCTTCCTCCTCTCACTCTTGCTCGGTTGCAGACTCAAGGTTCTCCTGAGCTCCTAATCTCGCAATGCATTATTCTTATTAATTAGCCTCATCCCATGAAGTCGTTAATATTGCATGATCGAATGGATCGCACTTGCGCCTGTACACTACGTACAAAATATTAGTCAACCTTAGGTATTTAGCAGATTTATGGCTATAGTTAGAAGCCTTCAAGGCAGGGTGAGAAAAGACTTTAGTTACGAAAGAGCTGCTCGCCTCGTTACACCGACATCGGAAAGGTCAGAATGGCATTGGGCTTTGACTGGTAGCTTAGATCAATGCATGCATAAGGCATTACATAAGTAACACAATGGAAAATTAGCCGCAGTGTACTACGCTTTAAGTATTTCTCACTTTGGTCTTAAGTTGATTCCAAAAGGCTCAGGTTGTTAAAATACTTCGGTGCCATAAAATAGGTTTTCCTCTCAAAACTATAGTATTCTGTGTTAGGCGGCTGTACTAAGACTCTGCATCGACAAGCAGCCAGAGAGCATGGATATTACACTGCGCCATAAATTGTTCATTCCCATCGGCGATTAATTAGGATTGGGTACCAAATGTTGGGTTACTTCCGCTCTAATGAGGTGCATAAAAACTGTAAGCCATCTGATGCTTAGAAGTGAACGCAGTGTAATGAAAATGATTTGAATACGAAAACTGGTATAGCATAAGTACGTAGCTGCGACCTGTCCTCTTGATTCAGCATTTACAATCATTCAATATTGTACTCTGCTTTTCCTTCCATCTCTAAGAACTGTGATATCCTCGTGTTGTGCAGTAAAATTTAGACCCGGTTTATAGTTAAGTAGTCTATTTTGGCAGAGAAAGCAAGAATAACGTAAGCAAACGGAGCAGCGCCAAGCTCTGCTTAATTAAGTCAAAATTTATCAGATCTATAACCCAACGGCCTATTCCAAATGGTAAATGCTCACGGCAGTTCTCGTATCAAATTGTAAAAGTAGGGTTTGACCGGTGATAAGAGCGCCTAGGTTGACACGATTGCTAACGCACGAACACGAAACCTCAAACAGTCAAATGCCTTTGTGACCAAAATTTATCCGAACTGAAAGTCAAATGCATATATTGCTGTGTAGATGCTTACAACAAGGGCATGGGGCAAAACTCTTTTCTCGCCTCCTCTTTAATCCGAAATTGGCCAGAGATGAAACCAGCATTCTGTTTCCTTTTGTAATCGCTTGCGGCAGTTCTTGTACACAATTCAAACAATTTTGGCGCTTTTTGATTCGTAGGGAGCCAGTTTAGGCAAAGAAAGTTGCAATAGCGCTTGCTGTAGCCCTTAATTTACAATCCCGCATTGTAGATGTAGTCGAAGCGTAATGATCCTATTTCAGCAAAGAACTCGGGAATGGCAAGGGTACAGAACTCCTTTGTTTTCGTCTACATCGATCCAAAATTGCTCGGAATTGGTATTCAGCAGCTCGCTCCCTTCTGTAAGAGAGCGCAGCAGTTCTCTGTTTAAAATCGGACAGCACAGGTGTAGCCAATGTGTAGGGTGTCCATTGTGGCAAGGAAGGCTGCGACACTATGGGTCTAGAGGCTCGCTCTCTTTTGTCTGTTTTGATCGAGATTTGTCAGAGTTGAGATCCAGCAGTTTACTTCCTTCTGTAAATTCTTGTGGCATTCCTCGTTATAAAATTAAAAGGTAAATTGTCTATTTTGGCAGAGAAAGCTAAGAGAGTTAGGTAATAAAAGAAAGTGCATAAATAAAGAAGAGGTTTGTACACTCAGGGTAAAGATGAAATGGTTCTAGCATGAGCAGTGCCGGTGCGGATGTGTGAAAAAATGGGACAAGCAAAGTGAAGTTGATTAGGGTGAATCAGGCAACGCATTTTGAAAAATACATCGCTTGACAAACACTCTTCTTTTTATCAAAGGTATTGTGCACGATTTGATACTTCTGCATGTTTTTTCTTCTACCATTTATCCTCGAACCATCCGTGTGCCTTAACAGTATAAATCGCATGGAAAAGGAGACCATCATTGGTCTCCTCTAGTGTGCCATTTAAAAAAAAAAAAAACAAATTTTTCATTAAGCTGATTCCTTTACGTTTTACTTACTCAAAAGGCAAGATGGGTGGGCAAGTGAATCAGTGTATGAGAGAAAGTAGAAAGGAAATAAAGAACGCTGCACCGCAGATTCACACTCACGACTTCCCACTTCTTCGCTCTAATCTCAATCGTTTCTTTGTCCCTTTCGCCTGAACACTCATGCTGCCTCACTCCTACCAAAGAATCGCATGGACCACCACCACTACCATTCGTAATGCAAAATAGCAATTCGTCCGAACATAGAATTAGGGTGCGCACAAAAGAAGCCTCTTTGTTGACTCAATAGCAATCTTTAGGGGTAATTAGCCGATTTTTCTTGCTATTCCGCACTTACTTTTCATTTCTAAGATACGCTCTAGAGCCTCAAATACGCAGCAGCATCAGGAGACCTAATGATGCAAAACAACTTACACAATATTCATTTCCCACTGTGGAAGTACTATAGCATGGCACGCAAGTCTAGGCTTGATCAGATCCGACCAACTTGGACTGGGTCAGAATGGACAAGGTTAGCAGCATAGGCTAGATTGTGATAAGCTTGAACAGGACGCCTCATTCATTACCATTTAAGCCAGCCCCAACACTAATTTGGCCCTCCTAATCAACTCGACACAACTCCATGCAATGCAAATTGAGGTCTTCTCTGCCTTTCTTGCAGATACTAAGGATCAAAACACGCAGACTATAAGTAGGCTTGATGGCATCTTCGAAGTAGGCGGAGAAAAGCTCCCTTGTCTACGCCACCTCCCTCATGTTCTACTCTACCGCATCCTCTAGGATTGTCTCTTGTTTCCTACTATGCTCCATATGCTCACATGCATTGCGTCTCGCATTATTTTATACTGTTTATGCTCCTCGCATACAACTCAATCGAAAGGGGCAGTGAGTACTCCTTAAATTTTGGCTCCTTATCTTTATTCTTTTACTTTAAAGCCACGAAGACGTCTCGATCCTCTACTTCTTTTGTGCTCCTCTCACCTCTCCCACCTACCTCATCGCCTGCCAGCACCTTCTTTGTAGGTTTTCCTTAATCTCTTCACTAGTCCCAGTCGCGGATTTGACATGATTAAATACTGCATGGATTCATAACCTAGATCAGACTAGCACAGGTTAGACTGGATCTGACTCTATCACACCCTACCCGAAACCAAATCTTGTTTTGGCATTGCTTAGCTAAAATCAGCATTAATTCTCCACTTTTATCTTTCTGCCGCCTTAGTTTGTCCCTCAAAACCTTGTCTCCATTCCGACTCCCACTTCTACTCCTCTTTCATTTACCCTTTCGAGAGCGAAGTTTGATACGTTGCTCCTGCTTCTTACTTTGCGATTTGTAGGCTGGTCGGGTTCCTGTCTGCCCAACTCACTGACCGGTTTATTTCTTTGTAGAGAATCTCTCTACCTGGCATTCTACAGTAAAGGGTAAATGATGTACTTCCCTCCCTAAACCACCTGCCTCGTTTCCACTATGCATTCACACTTGCCTATCTGTTTGTCCAAGTTTGTGTGTGTGCCATTGTTTACTTTTATTTCTGCTCTTTTGGAGAGTCGCCCTAAATGTTGCTCCACACAAACAGGTAGGAACGTGTGTGTGCTTGTGTGTTTGTGGGTGTAAAGGCACATTCATCTCATCATCGCCTTCTAACTTATCCTTCTAGCCAATTAAATCGACTACGAAGACGGTGCTGGCAGGTAGTAAGGTAGAATGAGGAGGAATAGGAGGAGGGGGAGGAAAGAGAAGTGCAAGACGTTCTCGTGGTGCTAAAGTAAAAAAAAATAAATGTAATGAGTTAAAATGTAGGAACCGAATCGGGCGTTCTGTGCATGCACGCGCTACCACGAGCATACACTTTTCTGTATTAAGCTGCATACCCATAGTGCTGCAATTCCTCGTACTAGCCTGCAACTTAACAGTCAATCACCTTCATTGTTTCCAACCAGGAAGGTGCTTGATGGTCCGTTCTTACTCAAATCATCCAAGCTATCTGACAGTGTCCAAAATGTCGGACCATTGTGGACAGCAAAAGGAAATCTCTAGTCATGTTCTGTGTAGTCAGATCCAGAATCGGTCAAAATTATAACGCAGCAGCCTATTCCATTCAGTAATTACTTACGACAGTTCTCCTATCACATTGGAAAGTGCGGTTTGGCCGATGATAAGAGCGCCTAGGTTGACACAGATAATTGACAATGCACGAACGATAACTCTTAAACAGTCGAATACCCCTGTAACCAGAAATGATCCAAATTAGGAGTCATATGCATGCTTCGGTCTGTAAATGCTTTCAACACGGGTGATTAGTAAAATTATTTTACTTTCCTTTAGATCCAAAATCGGCCAGGAGTAAAACTTAGCATTCTGCTTCCCTCTTCGCTTCCTTGCGGCTGTTCTTGTTTAAACATCAAGCAATTTTGGCGCGGCTGATATGTGTGGAGCCCGTTTTGGAAAAGGCCGCAATAGTGCAAATATAAGCAATTTTGAATCAGAATTGATTACTACTAAGACTTAGTAGTAGGTTCACTTCTGCAATAGCTTGACGTAGCATAATGACCACATATCGGCAACGAACTCGGGAATAGCAATGGCACAAACCTACGTTTCTTTTTATCCATACTGATCCAAAATATATTAAGGTTAGGAATTAGCAGCTCGTTTTCTTCTGCAAGACATTGCAGCAGTTCTCGCTTTAAAATCGGACAACGCAGATGTGGCAGATGTGTAGGGTGTCTGTTGTGGGGAGGAAAACTGGGACACTACTGGTATGGGGATGCGCTCGCCTCTACTCGTTTTGACCGAGAGGTGCACGGAATTGTATTCAGCAGTTCACTTCCTTCTGTAAATTCTTGCAGTAATTTTCGCAACCAAAATGCGAATTCTCTATGTTGGCAAGGAAAGCCAAAACATCCGGCACACGATGGATTAACCCCTGGGCTCTTCTCTGGTTTCACACCAGCTAAGATTGGTGTTAGCACCTTCTGGTCTTTCAGGGGGAGTTGATGTGTGAGGTAGAGACCAAGAATGTGTGCATGGCCAGCTTTGAGGCCATCCTCGATTTGGCTGGCATTACCACTTTGGGGACATAAATGGCACTAGATGCTCTCTGACGATGCGCCATCAATGCCGAGAAGGTCACAGCTGCAACTGTCATCATCACAGTGGCTAACGATGGCAATGATAGGATAGACGAGATCACAAATAAGAAAGTCCACAAGTGTTCGGAGGGTTGAAGACAGGTGCAGAGTCACTGGTGAATTTGATGAAGTAAAAGTGCTGGTTGAAAAAGATTGCGATAGGGAGTTAGAGACGCTTAAGAAGATTCCTAAAAAGGTTGCAGGGGTCAAGACAGCAGATTCTAAAAGAAAAATGCAAATATTAGTAGAGTGGAGATGTTCACTCTCTCATGACACACGAAGACTGCTTCAGCTGCTCGAGGAGGCGCTGAGCCATTGCACGTTTCTACCTAACTAGAGCTGCGTCTGTGTGCTATCCCACGTAGGCATCTGTGACCTTCATCTAAGCATCCATTCATTCAGGACTCATAGCTCACCTCCCTCAAACCAATGAATCCATTTACTCGTTCATTAATGCCTATGCTGCATACTTGTACCATCTGTTCTCCCATTCATCACGATTATCTCTATTCACTCATTTCTTTACGATAAATTCACCTTTAACAACCCACCTGACATCGCAATTCTGCTTGAAGCTGCTGTCTCCACCCGGCAAAAGGCTTCCCAAATCTGGTAGAAAGGTTGTTGTATCCAAAGGACAGAAGGAAACGAAGTCAACGCTAAAGCAGGCGCTGGGATAAAACGTGATGCCTCTTTAGTGGCGAGTTGTCAAGCAGTGAAGGAGAGCCAGGTTCTCTAAAGCCAATGGTATTGTAAAAGGTGATGGTGGTAGGAGGAGTGTCACTTTATCCATGGAAGATATTACAATTCTGCTAAATCTGGTTCTGCCATTTCCACAATGCATATATTTTCGTCTCCTATTACGCGCTTCCCTCGGACATGGACACTCAAATAGTCAATAGGCCTGTTAGAGGGAAGTCTGCATCCAGCGTCGACGCAGTGAGTGCATTGTCGACGAAAGCTGGGTCAAAGGAGCACGAACTCGCCACCGCTTTAAACTCTGACCGTATTGTGTCTGCAGAGACGGAAGGTAATATGGGATTGTACGGATTACGCAAGAGCTCTTAAAATGGCCACCGGTTAGTGAAGATCTGGCAAAATTTTCTCAGCCCACGTCGTCTTTTCTTTCTCTTTCCTTTGTTTCCGTTGAGGTGTGTAATTTGTGCCTTTTAACCGTTTACTTTTCGAGAAGAACACTAAACCCCAATATGGTGAGAGATGAAACTTAGTTTCCTCACCTCCTGTGTCAAACCACGGCTGCATGCACAAATGCATCTTTTTCTTGTGGCATCAGTAACAGAAGAAACTCAGAAACACCTTCCTCTATCTCTGCAGGCGTGGCAAATGGCTGCCATTTCATCTATTTTCACCACTTGGCCTTCATACCTGACTTCACTTTCCATCCTTCTTCTTTTTTACTACTCTCTTTAGAAGTGACGGTCACGAAATAATGGACGAGGAGAGAGTAGATGGAGGATCCGCTGCCTTCATTTTACTTTAAGCCACGTTTTTGCATGCCTTGTGATTTTGTGTAGCTTCTATCCCTCTGTACAAATATGTGCGTGTTTGCGCATGTGCCTCGACTTTCTAGCACGTAGCTGAACCTATTGCATATGCCTCATTGCAGATTTTACAGTTTTTTGGTAAACGAAGGAAGGTGTGAGAAATTGTGGAGGTTGTTGGTTTTGGTTCTGGAATTTGTGGTTATTTTAGTTATGGATTCTGGCACCTGATTTTCTTTTTACGTGCTCACTTCTGACGATACTTGCATTTACGAATGTTCCTAATTTTCCACAGTAAATTAAACCCTTTTCGCTGGGCCAATTTTGCCTAGAAATGGATCAGGCCTTACGCCTACTTGACCGTTCTACTGCTGATAGGCTAGCAAGTAGCTAAAAAGAAGGATTCCCTGGAGCACCTGCCTAGTGAACGAGGTCGAGTGCTCCAAAAAATGAGTAAAGTATTGCTCTTATAAATTAAATAATTTTGAAGAATCGGCTTACTTTCGATTAGCCTCTGTATCAAAGAACTCAGGACATATTCGTAGTTTATCTTTTTCTGTAGTGCTAAACAACAAGTGGAGCATGAAGATGCAAATTAAAGCGCGGGTCGCATGATGCCGCTACTTGCTCGGGGAGTGACGAACAATCTGTATGACTAATAAGCTTTCGCTAAGCGCTATAAGGTCGTAATGTAAAAAACTCTCTAGTAGGAGAAGAATCTGTTGGAGACCAAAAAGTTCATTTACTGTAAGCACCTGCGACGAGCGGATTTTAGAGGAAGGAAGGGAATGTCCAAAAAGGAGGTCCAGCACCTGACGAAAGAATCAGTGAAGATTATAACAAAGTGAAAGTAATGGTACGCTGAACAAAGATATTTAGACGAAATGGATGGTAAATTTGTCTGGGTGCATTCTATTAAAGCTGAATATTGATATGCGATGTATGAAATTGGGTCGGCAAAGCGTAGTCACTAGAGCTTGAGGTGTGGTTGGATGTAACAGAAATTGCAACTGTCAGGGCACACTGGACGAACTTAGGAATGGGCAGAGTCGATGATGGCGGTGTACTTACTGCACACTCGAGTGATGTGACCATTTTCAACTTTGGTGTGTTCTAACTGAGCCTTCGTGGAAGAAGGGTGCAAGTTAGCGCTCAAATCAATGGGAAACTGGTCTAGTCACGACCCACTGACCCCTCGATTCATCTGTTCACCAGCCACAATGCGTTATTTTCCGCACACTGCATTATCTGTGGTTTAAAATGTGTGATGAACAAAGATGTGAGGGTTCACCACTCCAACAGTTAATGTAAATGCTTTATCAAGAAGTCATTAATGTCTCATTTAGTAGGCTCAACAGTGAAGGTGCCCATGTCGAATCGCAATGTTCAACGGTGCTACCGTATGAAAATATCTTATTCATTCAGGAGGCGGCAAACACTGTTGCGCTACGAAGTGATGGTGTGGAGTACTTGGCGAGCCTTTATGAAGTCAAGCCCTTCATAATTGTCAATTGTAATGTATAAATGAACTCATTCAAACTGGAACCCATTTGGGTGGTGGTCTTTCCATTGATAAACTAAAAGTGCAAGGTAGATCGGGAACGGATGTGCCGAAACTGCAACGAAGCGAAGGAATAACAGTCGCCTAAGTGGCTATAGAGCGATCGGCGACCCACGTAGGCGCCAAAGAACAAGATCAAGGAGGTGAATGAGTAGATATTGAAAGTGTAAAGACATGGACAAACTGATCTATTAAAAAGTGGATGATGGATGGATGTGTAGGTTGGTAAGCAGGATGCTTGATGATTGATCTGTGATTTAGTTTACTCACTGGAATTGTGGTTGATAAAAAATAAACTTAACGCACTTTTTTAGTGTTTTACTTAAAAGGTGGCCCGAAAGAAGCCTACGAAACGGAAAGCATTCAAGTAGCGAAAATGAATAACTGTGGATGACTGGGATGTAAGAAGGCACTTTAGTCAGTTGAATGAATGGCCACTAGGAGGAGGTGAAAGCACTAAATTTATGTTGATAGATTGCCCAAGCTGCTAGCATTTGTGCCGGTTGATGAGGGTTGTTGGAGTCCAACAGATGCAACAGTGGGGTGGCAACCAATTTGTCAGTACTCTCGGAGGCTAGGCTGCAAGTGCATATGTAAACAACTGCAATGGTTAGCCGTGTCGTTGACTGTTTGAATTCTACCATTGGAAAGGTGACAAACTCTTACATAACACCGGGTTTGTAAGTGTGGAGCCTAAATCACATCGACCGTCTTGCTTGAACTGACTTCCTCGTGATGGCAAACAACTTGAAGCCAAAGCTGGCTGTGATTTAGGGAAGTGTTGAGGTAAGTGCAATGCCTCGAGACTCTCCCCAAAACAAAGGGCAAGGTACGCATTGCCAAAATGCAGAGAAGCTAGAGATGGGAGGGTCTAACAGCACGTCATAGAGGTTCATTACGCCAAAGTGCTTGACATTGGAATTGCTTGTGAAAAGACCTCAACAAGGCCGCAAATCCAAATCTAATCAATGAAAGGAAGCAATCTAACTATTAACATGCCATCAGTGATCGGTATGTCACTATTGCAATCCTGTCGAAGCAATTGCCAACCGTGGGTCTCTCCATCTTTCACTTGATCACACGTCGTAGCCACCCGTTGTTATTGAAGCACAGCCAGCAAATGCCCACTCGAGTAAGTATGGTTCCTTTATTGTGATCCGTGTAAAGGCGTATGAAAAGAGGATATTAGCTGCCGGTTACGGGAGCATTCTGAACCTGTATTTTTACAAATGACCTGCCATTGCACTACTCTCATTGGAGAGAAGTGGCTATTTATAATGTGGGGTTAGTTTAGCATGAGGAAGAGAATGGAGTGGCATGGAGTTCCTTTGACAGCATGCTAATCGCCACTCAAATGCCTCACCTCTGCTTTAATGCCTCAAGACATTTGCTGCTGAGGAGTTAAAGACACGTTTACGATCCAGCCAAATGGAGTACGTTGGAATGCCCACGAACTGGAACCATCACTGCTTGTTCCAATTTGGCAACCACCTAGTCGCACCGCTAATCAAGTAATACAGTAGAGAGGTTAAAACGCTAACGTTCATTAAAAAAGGCGGTATTCCTAGTATCCCCCGTCATTCCTACCTCCCGCTCTGTCTCCCTCACCCTCCTTCTGTCGCTCATTTCAGTGGTTTTGGTATGCAAGTAAAAGTGCGTCAAGTGCAACTAATGTCTACCCATTAACGATAAAATGCGACCAAAGCATAAGTTGGCAGTCTATGTCGCCTTGCATGAAACAACTCACCCACACCTTCCACCATTGGCTGGCTGGTCTTCTTTCTAAAACACATCTATTCATGCAGCACAACGTGCTCCAAATGGAAGCAGATAACTCGATCAAACGAAATTCCTTTCATTAACAACCAACTACTGTCACAGTGTTAACGAACTGACGTGAGTTGGTTGTGCATGGTGGCAAGAATGGCTTCGCATGCCGATGACCTCATTCCGCCTTCCTGTCTAGTTGTCACCAAAATTAGATAAGGGGGGGGGGGAAGGGGTAGAGCTTAACGCCGATTATCGTGTTCTCTGATGTATTATTAGCCTCGTGTGCCAGATTCTCCACCCCTTGAGGTCATGCAGCACATGGAGGGACACTCATTGCGGTCTATTTTCCTCAAATAACGCAGACACATCTACAATTTGTGGGTGCTTTCTCATGTATATCATCAAAAAACTTGGCACCGAACTCACCGGTCAGGTAGGTCAACGCCTACAATGTTGTTATTTTTGCGTACTCTTCTTCATTGAGACTGAGGTGTTGTATTTGTTGCTGTGATTCGCATGACTCTGACCGATGTGCCATAACCTCGGAGGTATCCGATTCTGCGTGTTACAGGGTGGCAATGCCGCAGACAGACCTCAATTCGAACGTTTGAGTATGCAGAAGCCTCAGAATGGATAATTTGATAAGTGGCTGTGAAAATCACCATCATTGCTCAGGCCTCGAGTTTGGTCATAGATGATCACTTAGCGCTGTAGACGACTATTCAGGCGCGTCCGCAGTCTTCAGAATGGGCGCAGCTGTAGCAAACTGCTCTCATTGTAGGTGGTGTGCAGCGTACCTGGATCTCTTCATTCATCTGACTTTGTTAATCACCGCGGCGGGTGACAGTTTTGGTGCACGCATGGACAGTGGAGATGGGCGGAGGTAACCACTCATGCACTTTCCGATTTTATTTGCGTATGCACCACTTGAATCGCACACACTTTTAAGCATTGTGTATAGTTTGCCAAAAATTATCTCAACTTTGGTTTTGGTTGGATTTACCACTTCTTTCTGCATCAAATGCACTTACTCCATCCGCATGAGCACAGCCTTCTGTGCCATCAAAATACCAAATATATTTATTGAAATTCCTGCAGTTGAGCAACAAACTCATGCGAAAGACACATTTGCACTTTTAGCAGGTTTCCGCCTCAATAGAGGTGAGTGATTAGCGGACCAACACTTTTGGGATTTCAAAATTCGTAAAAATAAATCAGTGCTAGTCTACGGTAGTTTAATTTCATCACTCGTTATGAGATGTTTTAGTGCCGATGCTGATAATGACAGGTCGAATTAAAGTCGACACCTGAAGATTATTTCGCAGATAAAGGCATTGTTGTTTTACGGCCATGGCACGTGCGTGGACAATGCCAACTGCAAATACGCAAGGACCGCCTAGGGAATGGCCTTCTGTCTTATCAAGTTAATGGCTCGCAGCAGTAAAATAGGCAGTGGTATTGATGTCATAGTGGACGCAATGCACTACTCTGAGCACAGGAATATAAGTTTCCATGTTATTGGATTGCAGTCCCTATAGTCGGATAAAGGGGAGTCAGATAGGTGTTGCTGATGCGTGAATGTCAGACCAGGCGGAGCGGCGAGAACCAATGAGCTGTCATCTCAGTGAGGTCACTCGGACACCCCCTCCAAGGCGCAATGTATTTAAGCCTCGGCGCATCTACCACGCCATCAATCTACGCTAGCGTCTCGCGCCAATGGTAGGTCCTAAAGGCCAACTTCTCTTTTTCATTCATTATTATTGTTTACACCTCCTTAGTAATTTGGCTATTTCGCGCTATTATGTTTCGTCTATTTGAACCGCATATAACCGGAAACGGCACTCTTTCTTGAAAACATAGGCTCAAAACAGCTCCAGTCGCAAAATTACCGAACTTCCCTTTGAATTGGCGTTACAAATTTGCCAATATCTCAACGGTTGTGATCTGGTCAATTGTTGCATGGCTATTCCAAGATGGAGGGGAATACCTTCAATGCCGAAGTTCTCCACTGTCCTACATCAGCAGATTAACATGTGGACCTGGCTTGACAAATGTCTTCTCCACAAGCTTTCTTCTCAATCTACGCCAAATTCTCATCGGAACGCACTGCAAGCTATTATGTATTACAATGCCCAGCTTGAATCCCTCCAACGCACTTTAACAGAGCTGCCGCAGATACGAGACCAAAGGCCTGTACACATTTGGCTTTTCAGAGACCCACACGTGGCTTGGCTGTCGCCACGTGAATTCACAATTTGCCTACAACCACCAGAGCTATTCCTTCTCAGCCGTCATTCATCTAATAATTTTTTAAAAAGCACAAATGGTGTTGCAAATGGCAGGCTTATCTTTGTAACAACCTGTGTCGAAGGCAGCATGCATACGATGGACCGATGCATTTCTCCCTTCGAGTATATGGATGTGCCTGACTACTGCGACTGCCTAATATATGCAGTGGATCTCCCGCACTTCTCCAATCACGATCTTACTATCACCCTACAATCCCTCGAACCCCATCAGACGCTACTTATCGTAGTTTTTGTCAATGGGCTCGTGGATAAGTCAACTGAGATGAGTTGTCTCATGAAATTCCACCAGAACCTTGCACAACACAACAGCCATCTCCTGGCTACCATGCAAACCAAATGGCGGCTATGTTGTGTCAAGAACTTTAGTCCAACCTATGCCGACTGGAGCAATCTGTTGAATTGGGGTCTCTACGACGTGCTCTCTAGAAGAATTGAGAATGCTCAAGTTGATGACTCTGCACACCCTGTGTAATTGGATCCTCTGCGTATGCAACACTGATGATGTGCTTTTATACCCTCGTTTTGATATTTTTGGTTGGGTGATTTGATAAGGGTGACTTTGGAAGCTCATGCAAATACCAGTTTAAAAACGGCTCTAGCAACGTTGTGGCAAGATGTCTGCAGGAACTGCTTTAGCATTGCAAATTGCCCATTCCCTGCGTTTTGGGAGTTTCGATCGTTGTGCTCGAGTGATTTTGCAATTAGCATTTGGAAAATGCAAATAACTGCATTAAATGACTAAAGCATCATGTGTCCAGTGTTGGCAGCCCGTGCGATCGCCTATCACTTAACGAGTAAGGCGGATCAGTTTGGTAAGAAACAGCAGATTACGCCACATGACTTAGGTTGAAGATGAATGCCACTAGAAATCACCCTGACTGAGATTGCGTTGTAGTCATGTTCTCAGTGGTGGCGTGATCAATTGAATTTGCTCCGGATGTACTTTGCGGTTGTTTAGTAAGTGTAGCAATGGCATTGATGGGACCTGTTGTCACCAAACTGACATCCAAAAAGGGTAGTTTCCTGCGTATAGAGAATCGAAGAGTAAAACTCGGAGATTAATTGTATGACTATGGTGCAATAGAAGTCAGTGGCTATGGTGAATGAAGTTAACAAGCCTCAGTCATGCTTGGACATCACAGTGTAGCGACAGATAGTTCGCAACCCATTTTTCTGCTGTAGCTCTGCACTCAAATTCAATGGAGATGAATGTTCCATCACGGACGCTAAATAAAGCCCATGAACTAATACTTAGACACCAAAACTAGCTCATAGAACACGTCAATAAATGGGTTTGAGACTACCTGTCATGAGTTAACTGGAAGCGAAGCCGCAGTACACATCCCAGGGGTAGTCTTCATGGTTAGTCTCTCGGATATGTCTAAACATCTTGAGAATATCTGCAACTTAATAATAAGATTGCAAAGTGAGCAAGTGTGTGGCAAGCTTTATCATGTTCCTCGAAGCTAAGCGCCTCGTGTGATTGCATTTACCTAGCGCGTTAAACGATCAGGTCATCCCAAAATCGCAAGCCTTTACTGGGCTGAGTTAATCGCTGTTGAGTGACTTGGAACAAAGGAAATTGTGGAGAAGTTGAGTACTCAAAGTCCTAACTGCAAAGCTGTTGGTGGTGCAATGGACATTAATCACCCTTCATTCAGCAAGACCCCACGATTTTGTTCCACAACTGAGCTCCCAACTTATCATATCGTGTCTTACAATGTATCCATACATCAGATCTCGAAGATCTCGCTGTCCAAATATGTTTATTAGAGGACACAAATACGCCCAGAAGGCCACTGCTGCAGCATAGGTTAATTACACAAAGCACTTCGCCCACCCTCAACCTACGGCCCCGTTGCTTGCTTTTCCACTTTATCCAGCCTGTGCAAATGTGGGAGGGGATCAACTTCACCCTTTCATGAAACTCGTCAGTTCAATCCCAATTACCACTGAAATACGGAAGTTACTTAACACTGAGACAGCAGTTGATTGCTGAGCATGCTACTTCAGAAGAGCGATTACTTTTTGCGTTTATTAAATGACCGATTCCATGAGGAGTAAGCTTTGCTGTGTGGATGGATTCGTAGCAGAATGACTACAGTCTGGTCAAGGAATGAGTTCAATTCTGGTGACTTGGTAAGGGCTGTTGTACCAACCAAGACAAAGAAAAATGCGTGTTGGCCGCAGGTTGTCCCGCCATGTAGGAAGTGACCAAGTGTGCCCAAAGTTGCGAGTCACTGCAAGCTGCCGTGTCCGCTAGTCGCGGTCACTGAGTCACAGTTTATTTGGGTCTGTTTGGTACCGGCATGCCATCAGGCATAATCACTCTCAACCTTGAGGTTAATCAGCACATTCAAGTAAGCGCTGCTGAGTTCTCCACTGTCGTGTATAACAGCATCGAAAGAATCCGAACGAGACAGACTTTGTTTAATTGACTTAATGATGCTCTTAAGACCACGATACAGTTCCTCATAGCATGTGCTACAAATCTCTTCAAATGTCTTTGTCATTTTTTTTACTATTNCCTCCTAACTTCTACTTTCCAACTGCCATGAAAAGGGCTGGATCAATTTGTCCAGTGTCTCAAACTAAAACCATCCATTCGATCATGCTGTCTCTTTAAATGTCAAGAATGGGCAAAAGATGAAAAACCCCAACCAAATATTTGGTTATATCGAAAAGGAAATGCCCTACAATTATTGAGGGAACAAAGTATTCTCTTTGGCAAATGATCGTGCGAATCAACACATTCGCAATCAGGCTTTAGCTTCGCTAATTTATTAGCATTAGTAAGTTTATTTCCAGCCCACCATCCTGATTGTCGCTAGTATGGCAGTTCACTAAGACTTTAAATACCCTTTGGTTACGCTTTAGACCTGTTTGCCACATGGCCACGTGTTAGGCACCAGAGCATTCTGGCGCCCATTGTTTGCTGATTGCTGTCCATTGCCATGCACTTCATGCATTGGCAAGTGAAGATAGTCCTCCATGCGAGGAAAGCCCAAAGATACACTTTGCCTTCAGTGCTTTGCAAGCGACCGTTCCACCTTCGTTGTTCCTCTTCCCTCTTTATGATGCTACTCGTGATAACAGTGCGTCAAGCATTCCTTACACTTGTCAGTCCAAAGAATTCAAATAAAGCACACCAATGTGAGCTCCTTCCAAATTATCCATCTTGCTCGGTAATAGAACCTGTTTATTCGAGTTCACTTACCAGCCACATAAGGCATTACTTTAACCTGACGCTTTGCACCTTTGACTGAAGAGCAATTGATGGCCGAACGACCGATGTAAGTCACTGCTCTTACACAAATTCGGAGTTGGCCTGCATGGGTGGGATGACTGGGGATCACGACAGGACGAGGGTCAGTGTTCCAAAAGCAAATGTGCCTAGAGGTACCATGGGAGTTGCTACTATTAAGCCCAACATTCCTGTGAGATTTCTATGTAGTCTTAATGACTGAATGATTCTTTGCCTAAAATTACTCATAGAATGCTCAAAGTAATTAAATATTGTCAATTTCTGCAGTGTCAATCACTTTGGAATGCTGCCTGGTGTACTAACTCACATTTACTAACCCCACTTTTGCGAGTAACACTCCTCGATTCCAAAGCAGACGTTCGCCAGATATGTGCGCGGTGGAGATTGAGAAAGAACAGCTAAGAACAGTTTCTCGAAATCAACAGAGACAGCCAATGCCTGTTTCGTTGACAAGTTGACAGTAACTCTTTGGTAAAGCGCGACGAACAGGAGAATGCAATCAAGTAGTCGCTCAAAAGCAGCAACTATGAACGGCTCTGAACGTCTGCATGTAGACAGTGCTGCACTACACTTTTGTTAAGATAATTAGGTGGGCAGTTTGGGCCTTTGGCCAGAAATGTGCTTCCATTTGCAAGACAGTGGCAAATCTTCATCACACAGTTTACTGCACATTTCAACACCATGCAATTAGCTTAAAAATGAATGGCGGGTAGAGTAACACAGATAGGCTGTGCATAAATTGCAACAGTTAATCGAAATGCCGCAATACATTCTCGACAATGTAGAGGTTCAGATTAGTTAGCTGCATGCAAACATTGATGTATTCATTGACTTATTGCGATCTAATAAGAATTGTGCATGGGTTTCCTGCTTCTCATTCCTCACCTCCTTTACACTATTCAAATACCGAACTCAAATTTTTCTCACTGAATCCGTTGCCATACTGGAGAGATTTACTGTTTGTGAATGCCAACACAGTTCTTTTTTACCTTCGTTTCCATCTCCTGCATTTTCACCCACCTTGCTCACCTTCCGATTTGTGAGACTAATGCCGAAATGAGCGAAGACCAACACATGGAAAACCACAAATCAGGGGATCAAGAAGAATACTTGCTAGGTGAAGCACTCGCCTGTCTCCTCTCCGTTTCGTTTTATCGCATGCCTTCCTGCGAAGCGTTAAAGAGATTCATCAGCCAAGCCTAATTTTAAGGTGATTTTCAAGCGCCACTTTCAGTTGTCGCAGCTATATACAAGTCCAGGCAACATATTTGCAAGGGACCATTGCAGCCGTGAATGCACAATAAGACCCCCATTCGATGTAGGCAAGGCCATGTCGAATCCATTGGGTTCGCTTGCCATTCAATTAGGACTCCAAGTAAAGGACGACAACCCAAGAGCACAATGAAGTTCAGCCTGCTGGGAGGATCATGCACATTTGTGCTTTGTGCTGATATTGCACAGCAAACCTATTTACTGTGGTCACTTTTCTTACAAGTTGCCCACTTTTCACTGATCTGTCGCATTTACCTGTGGATTTGGAGTAAACCGCAATAAGATTGGTACATAAGGCTCCCATGGCTGATTCTCAGTGTAATTATACCACACTGATGTAAAGAGATATTATTGCTCAAAAGGAACAAGGACTTTGGAATTGAAATCTTGTCAGACTGATTTCACTTATCAACTAACGGTAGCCGGTTAGTTGGTGAGTTTAAGTCAGGACTAAGTGAAGCAGATTCCAGGACAAACAACTTTATTCACCCCATGTAATGAGTAGCACCTCCGAATGCTTATCAAGTAAGGGAACATGAACTCAAGTGTCGTGAGCACTACGGTATCGCTTTGCTAAACACTTGCTTGGTCATTTCAATGGACTAGGGCGGAATCATCGATAGTCCGAAATGTGAGCAATGAGATCGATCAGTTTCCTTCTCAATTCCCTACTTGTCGGTATTTGATGTGCGAACTAATTACAACTAGGCACATCAATTGATCAGCTCGAATACAGCATTCGCCAGAAGCAATGCCTCAGAGGTGAAGCGGTAAGAACAATCATTCACTCATTCCGTACTTTGAATTGTACCAACATTTAGCACCTCATTCGTAAGCTATGCACTAACGAGTAGTACCCACATCCGAGGGCCGGCTTTACTTGTTTGAGTGCCGTAAAATATGCAGGCTAGATGATGAGGTACCGTTTCCACTCTCCTTCTCTGATATGCCAGCAAATCATTGTCTGTTAATGGACATTCCCACCGAGTGACTTCTGTAATGCCTAAGGTTGAGGGCAGCAAAACCACGTGATGCAGTAAATGAAGTGAGCCGAGGCAACACAAATGTAGAATGAGCACAAGCTAAATGTGATTTCCAGCTCCTAGCATAATGCGATCGCTAGAAATAAACTTGGAGTGCAAAACCAACCAGTTCCTTGCCCACTAAATGTTTCGATGTGTCCAAATCCCCGCATTCCGATTCCAGATCCTCCAGTGGTCGGACAAATTGGTTCAAGGTCATTTCTACCCCATGCACTTGTTCGAAATTATTCACAGGGACAGTTACTTCCTTGTCTGCCTCGCAACTTTCCTTTTTAAAACTGCCTTGCTCCGTAATTTGCATTTTTGCCATTATTTGAAATTATATGGACAAAGAATCCACCCACATGCACCGTTAGTGTGATAGGACAGAAAGAAGTTAAATGATTAGCGTACTCTGTTCAGAATGGTATGATTGGATTTCGCCATTGCGTTGTTATGGTGCGAGTGACTCCAAGTTACACAACTTGCAGCCTACGGACATTTCATGCATTGTTTGCACAACTCAGGTTGGCACGTTCTCCACGAGCAGTAAGTGGGTCCGAAGCAAGTCTCGGTTGTGGATTGACGGGGTGACGTGGCCAGACGGTGCTAACTCGCCACCGAAGGGTGGAACGGCTCATTGACTCAACTTGAAGGCAGTCATGCTGCAGGAATGGCCACTTCTCACCTACGGTAACCTTCAGGTGCGCTTTACCTCATTCTCACGTCTAAGCATAAGGAAATGACAGAGGTAAGAATGCTTGCACATTTGCATTTAAAAGTTATTTGTGTGCAAAGGAACGCGATATATCAAGCTTGCACCTAGTGAAAGCACAAACATTTATCCTGAAATTGAATGGATGCCTCCTAGAAAATATGTTCACATTAAAGCATATGGCAACTGTTTCGTTACTATTGGCTGATAGAGGGCTGGTAGTTTCTGAGGAAAGCATACATTCCAATTCCCAACAAAACTTCACTGTTTGCATTAACCGAATTCCTCTGTTCTTTCTTACATCCCTTAGAAGCCAGCTTCATAAAAAGGAGGCTGAGGGAGGTGTACTCAAAGCAGAGATGATCCTGATTGCCGTGCCTTCTGACAAGACTCGAGACAGTTGATTAAATTTATCCCAGGGGCAATTCCATTAGCCAAGTGAAAAACCGGCTTTGCAATGTTTTACTTAGAAAATGTTGCAAATGTTTTATTGCACCAGATGTTGGAGGAGAGTTGCAGACTTGGGTCCGAAGAACGTCATTCTGCGGTGATGAATTCTTGCGTGTCCATAAACGCTGCATCGGTAAGTCGTCATCGGAATGTGGGGATTTCGGCGAGTCATGTGCTTTCCCTCCCTGGGTTAATTTGGTCAACCACTAAAAGTTCTTCCACTTCAGCGGTATAAACGTCTCTTCATTCGATAAAAAGGCATTGGCATTGTCGAGAGCTGTCTCCTGTTTACTCTGCAGTGTGGGTATCTTGTCACTGTCATTTAGCTGACGCAAGTCAAATGCTACGGTAATTGAAAGGATGCCATCGGTATCCGACGTTGCGATAGCACATCCTTCATTAATTTTGACTGACTTTTCCAAGGGGCCACGCTGACATTGTTGAAACTACAAGGGACGTGATGTGATGGAATCACGTCACCAGGTATTTACGGCAACGGCAAACGCGTGGAGTTATGGAATGAGATAGAGCGAGTTTTGGACTCCCCGCGCTAAAATATGCTGCAAATTGTGTTGGTCTCTATGCAGCGAAGGCCAGCAGGAATTTCGCAGTGCTTCGACACCGTCTTCTCTAACATTGGCGCACACAATTCCAAAGCCGCTTTGACGGGATTCGTCCCCTTTCGAATTAATTGCCCACAACTGATTGTTCCGAAGGCTGAGGGTCTGATCTTGCTTACAAATCTAAGTTCTATGGGCAGCCAGCTTGGAAACGAACAGCAGTGCTCTGCCAATGGTACTAATGTGATAAAAATTGGGTCAAGAAATTTCAATAGCACTGAGTGGCAGAGAGGAGGTGGTGTAGGTGGTCTGAAATGAAGTGATGCAGGTGCTGTGTGAGATCTGTTTTGGATCACAAGTGATGCGTCAGCTGACCTTCGTTCAGATATGCTTGATTTGAATACCACGATGTGTGCCAAATTGTCAATGAAAACGGGTGTTGCCCCGATCAAGTGCAGCTCGTTGCTGAAAAAGGTCAAAATCATTCGTTGACATGTTTTGGAATCCTCAATGTCGTCTAGGATAAACGAGTAAGTTCCCATGTCTCAGTTGTTTCTCCCATGGCAAATTAGATTGTAAAAATTCTCAATTTCGCCGTGCGCAATTCCTGTTCTCCCAGTGACAGCATACACTTGGTCGCCTCTGTGAGTCCCACATTCAAAGCCTCATTGTTGCTTGTTTTAACCACATCCAGCATTGTCGTCAGCTCTTCTGCAGTGCAGACTTCTTGTCACTGCTTTTCGACTGACAGACATCAAATGCGATTGCAAATAAATGGGTGTTGTCGGTACCAGACATTGCAACCCCAGATCTTTTATTTAATTCTACACATTTAAATCCAGAAGAGACCACGTTGACATTGTTTACGATCACAATGGAAGTGATGCTGCGTGCCCATGTCACGAGCCATCAATATTGACAGTAAATATGTGGCATCGAATCCAACTCAGTTGCTATGGAATGGTAGAAATCTAATTATTGATGCATGGTCGCTAACCTACACTATCATTACCGTCGACCTCCACGCGGATTGTCATCGTGAATCCAAGCGTTGCTTTTTCTCACTTTAGGGTGGATTTGTGCAATGGTGAAGGTCAGCGGGATGTTAGTAGGAGTTCAACGTCGTCTTCCTTATCATTGATAGGTGAGAGCCATCATAAGGCGTAAGAGGTTTTGAATCTTTGCTGTGTTGTGGCACAGATCAAACATTTCAGTGAGCTTTCCTTACTCTTGTGTTTTAGCAGATGCTGGCAGGACAGAGTAAAATAAGCATTTTTATTACATCCATTTGACATCAAAGCTATTCTTCTCTCAACTTTTCAAATCAGCTAATTCACCTTCTTACTGGCCAAACATGACATTAAATTTTGCATCGTACATCAGAAATGCGAACTTGCTCAACTCCTCTCTTTTGGTAGATGCTGGCAGGTGAAGGCAAAATTTCTTTCATTTTCATTAATTTTATTTGACAGCAAAGCTATCTTACTCTAAACGCTTCAATTAAAATAATTCACTTTCGTAAGGTAGAACATGACACCATAGTTTGCTTTCTAAATGAGTAACTTGTTTTGGCACAGATGCTTCATGTATCATTTTATCTACGACTTAGCGTCTTGCAACAGGACTTCGTTCTACCTCCAGACATCGCCTCCAAGTACATTTGACTTTAGTGGGTGTAGAAGATGATGATGCGTAGATGCAGATACATCAGAATTGCCACCAATGCAAGTAGGTTCGGGTGTGTTGGCAGCCGAGTTGTCCATGCAACGCAGTTGATGGTTGCAATTATGGAAAGGCTGCAAGTCGGTTCAACTAGCTGTCTTCTTCCCATGCAAAGGCCTATTTTCCTATCACTTCGTCTCACATCAGTGCTACGGTTTGTGGGTCTACTTAGGAGCAACAACTTCTTCCATCTTACATCTCAGAGTGTTTGTTACACGTGGGTAAGTACTTCTATGCCTCATGCTTACTTAGACGTCGCATGCTTGTAAAATGCGTTTTTAATGTTACGCATTTGTAATGGAAGCGTGTGAAAGCATTAGGAAAGACGGTGACTTCTGGGATGACACTGCTGAGCTACTGCGATTTCTTTGAGACAGGTGAGTGTTGAGGTAAGGTTTTTCGTACTGCCTTCCAGCTGACCTATATGAAACGCGATTGTATTTAATAGGAACCCATCAGTTCCCGAGGTTGCAATCGCACACCTCCTATTCGTGCTTGCATCTTTTTTGAAACAAACTGCAGTGTAACTGTTTTACTGACAAGAAGGAAACGGTGACGTTGTATCAACAGTGCTGATGCAACAAAAATCAGATTAAGAATTTTGGAAAAACTTGAGTGGCAGATGGGAGACGTAGGTGGTGGGAAAGAATGCCATTCAGGTGCTGCGTAGGCCTTGACTTGCCTCAAGAATTTCTGCGGATGTGTATGTGGCTGAATATTGTTATCGGCATCCACTTCTGGTTTGATTGCACCTTCATTTGCATTCTTTGTCGATAAAGACGCAATGCAGACTCGTCATCCCGTTCTAGGGCAGTCAAAGCCGGAGCGGCACTGGATTACTGCTTCATCCGCATCAACTGACCATCCCTGACCTCCAAAAGGTCGGACATCATGAACGCAAGCATGCATCGTCCTCCTGGTGTAGTCGTGTGATTGACCTCAACAATGTCCGCATTTAAGCCACCATTTCTTTGGTGCACGTTATTCAACCGTTCTGTGTACACGTTTCTGTGTGCGTGTGCTGGTGTTTAAATTGACTGCGCTGACCTTATGCTGGAAATAACTGAATTTCTACTCCATTCTGCGACTTCTACTTCGTACTTCGACTTTACAGATCTCCTTTATGAACCGTTAGACATGGATGCAAAGGACTAACACCGGCTACCCTGGGTTCCTCTCTTGCTCGAAGGAGACCTGCAAACACATTCGAGATAACATAAGTTTATCTTTACCCAACGCTTTTGTTTATCGTGTAGCATTTTGATGCACTGCTCCTTTTATAAAAATAATAATCAAACCATTCGAGCAGAGGTTTCCCTTTAGGAGTTTGGTGACCGTATTACTAACATTCAGGGTGATCATCAAAAACACTTGCCTAATTAAATAATCAAGTTTTCACAAACTCGACGTTCGAACCTTTGGCAGACCAGGTAAACTGGCATACGTTTGGGCCACATGATGAAAAACTTGCCTGGATTGCCTTCCTAAGATTGGTAGGGTTGCGAATGCCTAAACAACGGTGGAATTTGAGAATCAGTCAACTGCATTACTCGAGCCATTGGCTCTGCCCACCTGTTTGGAGACCAGAAGGGTTGGTGGTGTTGGTTGGTGGACGAGAACCAAATAACCCGATTCCTTCCATTTCATGACTCCACAGTTCAACTTGTTATTACGCATTCACTGTCTGCCTGAATACCCCGCAACGTAAGCACGACACATACGTTCATTCTGATTTAAACGGTTTCAGTGTGATCTCTTTTGAGAAAAAGCGAAAGATAAAGAAAAAACGTGCGACTGTAATGCCGGGTACTGATAAGACATCTTTGATTGCAATCGCCTCTGATGCCCGTCACCCAAAGAGCAGTGCCAAGGGACATGCACTGCGAATAGGCTGAGGAAAAAGTGCATTTAGTTAAGGAACGAATGTGGATGCCAACATTGTGAAAAAAAGGGGACATGGCGAATGCGGGGTTCCTAATTAACTAATTTGTTGTAAGGAGAGCGACCACAATTGGCACGGCCAACAATTGACGTAGCACATTTGTCGTGCTGAACGAACGAAGACCTGTATGCAAACCATTCTGACCTTCATCCATACCACACTGCATCATGATCGCGACAACATCCGTCTGTACCAACATTTTGGCTCGTCCCTTGCCTTTCGAATCAAGCACGTCAGAATAGAGAACAACTGACGCATTACTTGTGACCAGAAACACATTTTCTCACTTTCACTTGACTTAGGCGCCTACAATTGTTAGTCCGATGCATCAAGGTATTAAGCGGACTGCATCAAAACATAACAACATAATCATTAACATGGGAAACAGCATCTTAATTTACTCTTTCATCCACTCTCACTGCCAGCCTCTGTTCTTGGGCTCGTCTTATGGTCTCATTTCGAGCACACTTTAGCAGAAGTCGCGGGAGAATTAAAAATATCGCTTCTGCAACGATGTGAGTTCATGCGGTGAGGCCAGCTATGCCAATATCGGACTCGCCTCCTTCCAACTTCACATCGCTTTATGAACCCGCATCGTCGTTTAAGCGATATTTTCCCTTTTCTCGTGACTTCTGTTGAAGTGAGTTTGAAATGAGACTATTGGTCCGATACCTTGGAAGACATGATTATTTTAATTACCATCTTTGGAAAAAGAATAATGGTGTGCCAAATGTACTTATGAAGTGAAGGGCAACTCGTGAAATTCTGAAAGCCCTGGATGGCAGAACAGCATGTAGTGTGCAAAAGAACAAGGCAAAGTTGTCTACCTCGGTGAAGTGAAAGGCTACAAATTCTTCCATAACACACTCATTCACAGTTTAGCTGCGTATCATACAGCCATTTCCTTCGGCTTCCAATCCCTGGGCTGAAGTGTCAATGAGGAGAAGGTTCACTCGAAGCAGCGACAGCACTGATGACCGTGCCATCCGACAGGACTCAGGGCAGTTTAGTGAATTGCCCCCGAAGTTCATCGTTTTTGCTAGTAGCTACCTTTTATCCGTGATGCAGCCATTGTAAGCAGCCTACTGCCAAAGCCAAAGTACTTGCGCGCATGTTACTCTTTTTCAGACAAACCAAGTTTGTAGTTTACCAAACAAACTGCAAATTCATTCGTTTGGTCCTTAATAAACTATCAATCTTCCCACGGTTTTGTCGTTGATTACACAGGAAGGAGTGGCAATTTGAGATTGTTGCTTGCGTGCGCGAAGCCAATCGACTGAGAACCGTCGAATTGCAGCGCTGTGACGAGAACATTACCACGTGACAGACGTCTCCACGCAAACGCACACAGGAGCTACTCACCCTTCTCCTTCCGATCCCTCATCTTTTGCTATCTCTGCATTTAGGAAGACATATTTTAGCTTACAATCATGATGATGCTAAGCAAACAGACTTCGCGACAAGTTCTGTTCCCTTTCCTGATGAGGCAGCCGTTTGGTTTTGTGTGCATCTCACTGCCAGCCGCTACTCAATGCCTCCGGAGCAATTTTGCCTCTCTGAATGGTCCTATTCAAATGCTATGCTAAGAGGACAGGACGAACTTGGCTTCCATCATTATGTCCATTTGATAGCAAATCTATTAAGCTCTAAGCTCTTCAATTTGACTAATCAACTTCTTAGTGGCAGAAGTTGACACCAAATTTTGCTTCGCGAACCACTATTTAACTTGATGCAGATGCATCGCGTAGCAGTTTACCTACAACTTTGAGATTCTTTGCACAGGACGTTGCTCTGGCAATATACATCTCCTTGTAAGTACATTGGGCTTTGGTTGGTGTAAGAGATAACAATACGTAGACTTAGACAAGTCGGAATCACCACCGATGCAAGTGGGTGAGGGTGCGTGTAGGCAGTCAAGCAGGCCATGCAAAGCAGCTTATAGGTGCGGTTGAGGAAAAGCTGCATGTCGATTCAATTGGACGCCTTCTTCCTACGCAAAGACCTACTTCCCCACCATTTCATGTGAATTCAGGCCAGATGGCGAGTTATTATTTACACCCTTCAGCCATTTTGCATAGTGTTTAATGTTGTCAAACAATGCCGCACACTCTACACCATCGCCTGCTTCTGCCACGACTTGTCTAATTGGAAGCGCGACCATCATCTTACGGACGACTTTTCTCATTACGACTGGCACACCATTAAGGGCACAATTAGTTTTCTATGGAACACGACGAAAATGGGAACCCTGTAAAAAGGGGCTCATCAAACATTGATCACGATGCTGGGCATTTTGTCTCATACTGCCATTAACACGAAGAACAGCCTTAGACAACGCCACTGTCTCCCTATGCAGTAGAGAGACCCTCTTCGCCGTCCAACGAAGGGACTAACAGTAGCGCTTGAATCCACTCGCCGATATCTCTTCGTGCCTTTGCGTGACGCATCGATGCAGTGGTTGTGGGCACGCAAAATTAGTCCGTGCAAATTGTGAGCAAGTGGAATGAGCACTGCAACTCAGCTTCCCACATTGTCGTCGACAAATGGTGCCTCAAAACATTCGTAACGGATCTTAATGGAACTGCCAAAAAGTCAACTTTTGCACCAGGCCAAGAGGAATAGTCCTCGTTGGCAATTAAATTAACTCTCTTAAGTGGTTTTCGCAGGCCTGTTCAGCCAGAAGTTTGGGTAGGCATTAGGAGCCACAGCGACCAGGGATGTCGCTTCTTCGAGTACACCTCCATTAACTTCCATTCGCAAATTATTTGAGTAACTTCTTTTTCTCTGGGCACTTCAAATTAGTACATCGGCTCAGGGCTTCGAAGCCAAGAGAAAGAGTTGTGATAGGGAAGGGTGTTTAGGTTAGTGCAAGTAATGCGGTTTTGTTGGAATTTGGGACTTGTATTCGCATGTGAGTCTGTCAGCCTTAACTCAACCTGTAGGCGTGCAACAGTTGCACTGCTTCATTTCTATTTCAAGCACTTGTCTTTTGGATTTGGCCTAATTTACAAGGAAATACGCATTTCATTTGAGAGCAAAAGGCCAGAATTGTAGGGTATGTGTCGATCCTTCATTTATTGTGCTTTCACTATGCGCCTGCTTGATATCTTGCGTTCCTTTGTGCACAATTTTAGACTGCAAATTCGATATCTTTCCACCTCCATTGAGTCAGATCCAATTATAAGGACACAAGAACATACATTTGTGGCACAAACAAGCAAGTGCTAAAGCAGTCTTAGGTAGATTAGAGGTAAGGAAAACCAAAGAGATGGAATGGAGTAAGAGCAATGACAGTGAGGCGTTGGCATATCTGACTTCACTGTATGAACACACATTGCCACTGGAGCGAGGTTTCCACTGCTCTCGTGACTTCCGTTGAAGTGTACTCGAAGCGCGACTGCAAAGTAGGCCCCAGCACAGCGGATGGCAGTGAGTGGGGACGGAGGATGAAAGTGGACAGGCTGTTTTCGATGTGGATGTACATGTTTGTACCTTCTGATGCGATTCGCTGACTGCCCGAGGAATTGGAGAAATAATTGTGTTCGTTTAAGTGAAGTAGAAATGAGGTTGTGTATTCTGGGTCGCAAGAATTATTGCATCAGTTGTTACCCATTCGGATATGTTTGATTCGAAAGGCAAGGTGCGGGCCAGAATGTTGGTGAAGACTGATGGACGGATGTATTGTGGTGTGCAGGGAAGTGAAAGTCGTTTGCATACAAGGCTTCGTTGGTTCAGCGCACCCCATGTCTCATGTTCCTTGTTAATCATGCCGATCGCGGTCGCTTTCCTTGCGATAAATTTGACAGCTACAAATTCCACATTCGCTGTCCTTCCTTTCCTGCTGTCACAATGTCAGCATCCACTTGGCTATTTCCATAGTTTTTACATTTATTGCCTCATTTTTGTTTGTTTCAACCAAATTCAGTCTTTCCGTCAGCGACTTTGCAGTACCAGTTTTGTGTCACTGTCCTCTGCTGACGAACACCAAACACGATTGTAATTGAAAGGGTGCTATCAGTACCCGATTTTGCAATCACACATCTTTTATTCGTCCTTCATTGATTTCTTCACTGCCATTGCTCAGAGTCACAATGGACGTGACGTCATGTGCTTGCGTCATGAGGTATTCACTCCGAAAGTAAATGCGTGGTCGCAAGTCGGACTGTGAAGTTTTGGAGCGGGATGAATCGAGTTCTTGGTTTGCGTTCACCAACCACGACCACCAGACCTGTCGGCCTTCAAGCAGCACGTCGTTGTGAAGAGTGGCTTTGATTGAACCCACTCTCCTTCAAACAAATTAGCTGCCATCTGCGGTAGTGTGTGGAATGCTTCAAATCATTGCATTTCTCGGTCACCTTGGATTGGGCAGGTGAAGTAGATATGTTGTAAGAAACGATGGAGGTGGTGGTTGAGGCAGTCGGACTGACATTCAGTGGTCACTAAGGTCGTTGATTGAATGACTGTTAAGCTAATTAATGGTGATGAGTATTTAGATATTGTGCTTATCCATTTTACTGAATGCGAATCGTCCCAAACTACTTGTCTCCAATGCTGCCAACGCTCTGAACAACAAACGTTGCTCTGTAGGATCTGACCAACCTGAATGAGTTCCGCGTCAATATTAAAGATTGGATCCCATCTTCATCATCCACTGCCAAGCTCGTGCCACTTGGTGTGATTGATTATGCCTTCATTTGCTTTCTTCGTTGGCAAAGATGCCATTGGGAAGCGTCATCTCGTCCTATGGCAGGCAAAGCAGGCACAACACTTGGAAGTAGTTGCATTCTCATTAATTGGCGCTTCTCATGGACCACTCAGTAGATAAAAGCAGTAGATTTGCCGTGATCCCACGTTCCTAATTGTAGTCCGGACAGGAAACAGGGGGAGAGGGAGCCATCGACTAAAGTAGTAAGTTCATTTATTCCCAATCGCCACCATTCCCACAAATCGTATGAGGCGATCCAGGCAAAGTTGCCATAATGAGGCACAAGTGTTCGCTTCTTTTTGGTCAGTCCACGGCACAAATAACGAATTTGTAAAAAGCCTGATTACTTAATTAAGAAAGTATTTTTGATGCTTATCCTGGATGTTAGCATTAATAGTTTATATCAACAGTATTGCTAAGTTTGCTAAAGATGGTCTCTGCAGTGTCTTACAATAAAAAGGCCTAAAGTATTTTACCAACCAAGACCGCTAGTCGTAATGTTGAATTTGAGCGAAAGAGGAATCCAGGGCAGTAGAAATCAGGCCTTTGTGTCCATGTGGCATGGTTCATGCATGAGTTGTGCGAAGTTGACTGCCGAAAGGCCTGCGGAACAAAGTCGACATTCAGGTGCGGTCAGCACGACTTCAGCACAGTCCATTTAAACACAAACACACACATGGAATTGCACACAAGAAGGTAGAATAATGTGCAGCAAAGAAACGGTGACTTCAATTGGGAGATTTTTAGGCCAAACACACAAGCACAGCAGGAGAGTGGTTCGTGCGTACGTGCAAGTTGCCTGACCTTATGGAGGAGGTCAGGGATGGTCTCCAACCTCAAGTATATCATTTCATATCATAACTGTACACAGACGTTGCTAATTGGGGCGTCTACTACAACAACAACAACTCACATTCATCTTTAATACGTTTGAGAAGCTTGCTTGTCAAATCGATTTTTGTTAGCTACTTTATGTCATATTAATTTGATAATCGCAAATAACATCAATATGCAGCAGGTAATTATAAGGCACTATGCTACTTATTTCATGAATTGAGCAGTATGCGTGCATTTTAAACAGCACTTATGCATAGTGAGGGAGGTTTCAGTTGGAGCAATGCCACACTTACAAGTGTCAGCAATCATAGCTGGGATGTGACTTTTCGGCCATAACGTAGCATCAAAGTGCATGAAGAAAACAAAGAGGACAACTTTCTCAGGAGTGTTTCTCGCTTTCCACCAACAAATGCAACACAATTTATTCAAAACATCAACATTGCATGTGAATGGCCTATAAAAAAACACTAAAACAGACATGCTCTTTGGATGTATACGCTTAGATCTTGAGAAATCAGTGTCTCGTTGTAGACTTTTTGAGTTTATCTAATCTAAAAAAATTTAAATGCATGTGGTTGTGTATTCGTCATTTCTCTCTTCCATCACAAAGAGCTGCATGTGTGCCCTGGTTAGCGAAGAAAGCCTTTAGACACAATATGTTTGGTTTGAAAAAGGCCACGAGCAATCTCTGATTAATAAATGAAAGCCATAATTGTTGTTGACTTGAAATAACTAAGAATGCGGATAGCATAATTGGAGCTGTGTATTTCAATGCAAGCCAAGATGCAGTAGACTGTAGATCCGCAATCGCCGTCAAAGATATTTCACATCCACATCCTCGACATTCAGGCATGGTACACAAGGTTGGCAGTGCAACTCTGTTTTAACGGCGAAGCTCCTGCCACTCCTCTTTCGTGCTTCCTCAAGAGTAGGTCTCATTAACAGATTAAGTCACATCAATTAATCAGCTCAAATACATCATTCTCCAGAAGCATTGCCTCAGAGGTGAAGCGGGAAGAACAATTTTCCACTCATCTGGTACTTTGAACAGTACCAACATTTTGCACCTCATTCGTAAGCTATGCACTAACGAGCAATACCGACATCCGAAGGCCTGCTTCACTTGTTTGAGTGGCGTAAAATATGCAGGCTAGACAAGGAGGACCTGATTCCACTCTCCTCCTCCGATATGCCAGCAAATCATGGTGTGTCATTGGACATTCCCACCGAGTGACTTCTGTAATGCCTAAGCTTTGCCATTATTTGCAATTATATGGACAAAGAATGCATACACATGCACCATTGGTGTGATGAGACAACAAGAAGTAATTTGCGTACTCTGGTCAGAATGGTATGGTTTGGATTTCGCCATTGCGTTGTTAAGGTGTGAGTGACGCCAAGTTACACAAATTGCATCCCACGGACATTTCATGCATTGTGTGCACAACTCAGGTTGGCACGTTGTCCATGAGCAGTGAGTGGGGCCGAAGCAAGTCTCGGTTGTGGATGGACGGGGTGACGTGTCCAGGCGGTGCTAACTCGCCACCGAGGGGTGGGTCGGCTCATCGACTCAAATTGAAGGCAGTCATGCTGCAGGAACAGCCACTTCTCACCTATGGCAACCTTCAGGTGCGCTTTACCTGATTCTCATGCCTAAGCATGCAGAAATGACAGAGGTAAGAACGCTTACAGATCTGACATTTAAAGGTTACTTCTGCTGTGCCCAAAAGTCCTCAAACCCATCAATTGGTGAAATCCGTTACCTTTCCATTTATCGTTTACCTTCCATGCCAGGCTTCGAAGGCGAATTTGACCAGTAGAATGGGAAATCCCAGTGCTTTGATTCAACTGTGCGATGACGAATTTGTGCACAGAGGCTTTTCATTTGCAGCATCTTGTAAGCTATGCGATGTTGAAAGGGACTAACAAGCGTAGCTGCCCATTGACACGTCCAATTTCGTGGGAAAATCTCCACGTCAGTGTGGTATAATTAACACTGAAAATTTGCCATGGTAGCGTTATATTACCAATCTTAGTGCAATTCATTCCCAATCCACAAATAAATGCGACAGATCAGTGAAAAGTGGGCAACTTGTAAGAAAAGTGACCACAGTAAATAGGTTTGCTGTGCAATATCAGCACAAAGCACAAATGTGCATGATCCTCCCAGCAGGCTGAACTTCATTGTGCTCTTGGGTTGTCGTCCTTTACTTGGAGTCCTAATTGAATGGCAAGCGAACCCAATGGATTCGACATGGCCTTGCCTACATCGAATGGGGGTCTTATTGTGCATTCACGGCTGCAATGGTCCCTTGCAAATATGTTGCCTGGACTTGTATATAGCTGCGACAACTGAAAGTGGCGCTTGAAAATCACCTTAAAATTAGGCTTGGCTGATGAATCTCTTTAACGCTTCGCAGGAAGGCATGCGATAAAACGAAACGGAGAGGAGACAGGCGAGTGCTTCACCTAGCAAGTATTCTTCTTGATCCCCTGATTTGTGGTTTTCCATGTGTTGGTCTTCGCTCATTTCGGCATTAGTCTCACAAATCGGAAGGTGAGCAAGGTGGGTGAAAATGCAGGAGATGGAAACGAAGGTAAAAAAGAACTGTGTTGGCATTCACAAACAGTAAATCTCTCCAGTATGGCAACGGATTCAGTGAGAAAAATTTGAGTTCGGTATTTGAATAGTGTAAAGGAGGTGAGGAATGAGAAGCAGGAAACCCATGCACAATTCTTATTAGATCGCAATAAGTCAATGAATACATCAATGTTTGCATGCAGCTAACTAATCTGAACCTCTACATTGTCGAGAATGTATTGCGGCATTTCGATTAACTGTTGCAATTTATGCACAGCCTATCTGTGTTACTCTACCCGCCATTCATTTTTAAGCTAATTGCATGGTGTTGAAATGTGCAGTAAACTGTGTGATGAAGATTTGCCACTGTCTTGCAAATGGAAGCACATTTCTGGCCAAAGGCCCAAACTGCCCACCTAATTATCTTAACAAAAGTGTAGTGCAGCACTGTCTACATGCAGACGTTCAGAGCCGTTCATAGTTGCTGCTTTTGAGCGACTACTTGATTGCATTCTCCTGTTCGTCGCGCTTTACCAAAGAGTTACTGTCAACTTGTCAACGAAACAGGCATTGGCTGTCTCTGTTGATTTCGAGAAACTGTTCTTAGCTGTTCTTTCTCAATCTCCACCGCGCACATATCTGGCGAACGTCTGCTTTGGAATCGAGGAGTGTTACTCGCAAAAGTGGGGTTAGTAAATGTGAGTTAGTACACCAGGCAGCATTCCAAAGTGATTGACACTGCAGAAATTGACAATATTTAATTACTTTGAGCATTCTATGAGTAATTTTAGGCAAAGAATCATTCAGTCATTAAGACTACATAGAAATCTCACAGGAATGTTGGGCTTAATAGTAGCAACTCCCATGGTACCTCTAGGCACATTTGCTTTTGGAACACTGACCCTCGTCCTGTCGTGATCCCCAGTCATCCCACCCATGCAGGCCAACTCCGAATTTGTGTAAGAGCAGTGACTTACATCGGTCGTTCGGCCATCAATTGCTCTTCAGTCAAAGGTGCAAAGCGTCAGGTTAAAGTAATGCCTTATGTGGCTGGTAAGTGAACTCGAATAAACAGGTTCTATTACCGAGCAAGATGGATAATTTGGAAGGAGCTCACATTGGTGTGCTTTATTTGAATTCTTTGGACTGACAAGTGTAAGGAATGCTTGACGCACTGTTATCACGAGTAGCATCATAAAGAGGGAAGAGGAACAACGAAGGTGGAACGGTCGCTTGCAAAGCACTGAAGGCAAAGTGTATCTTTGGGCTTTCCTCGCATGGAGGACTATCTTCACTTGCCAATGCATGAAGTGCATGGCAATGGACAGCAATCAGCAAACAATGGGCGCCAGAATGCTCTGGTGCCTAACACGTGGCCATGTGGCAAACAGGTCTAAAGCGTAACCAAAGGGTATTTAAAGTCTTAGTGAACTGCCATACTAGCGACAATCAGGATGGTGGGCTGGAAATAAACTTACTAATGCTAATAAATTAGCGAAGCTAAAGCCTGATTGCGAATGTGTTGATTCGCACGATCATTTGCCAAAGAGAATACTTTGTTCCCTCAATAATTGTAGGGCATTTCCTTTTCGATATAACCAAATATTTGGTTGGGGTTTTTCATCTTTTGCCCATTCTTGACATTTAAAGAGACAGCATGATCGAATGGATGGTTTTAGTTTGAGACACTGGACAAATTGATCCAGCCCTTTTCATGGCAGTTGGAAAGTAGAAGTTAGGAGGCAGAATATTTTGCAAATGACGCGACGCTTCGTACAGTCCACAACTAGGTACAGAACCATAAACTGAATACATCGAGTGCATTAAATCTCTCCCGCAATCCACGGACGGTGTCTGGACAATAATAATAATAATATTAATAATAAGAGTAATCAAAATGACAAAGACCTTTGGTAAGATTTGTAGCACATGCTATGAGGAACTGTATCGTGGTCTTAAGAGCGTCATTAAGTCAATTAAACGAAGTCTGTCTCGTTCGGACTCTTTCGATGCTGTTATGCACGACGGTCGAAAACGCAGCAGCGCTTGCTTGCATGTGCTGATTAACCTCAAGGTTGAGATTGATTATGCCTGATGGCATGCCGGTACCAAACAGACCCAAACAAACTGTGACTCAGTGACTGCGACTAGCGGACTCGACAGTTTGCAGTGACTCGCAACCTTGGGCACACTTGGTCACTTCCTACATGGCGGAACAACCTGCGGCCAACACGCATTTGTCTTTGTCTTGGTTGGTACCACAACCCTTACCAAGTCATCAGAATTGAACTCATTCCTTGACCAGACTGTAGTCATTCTGCTACAAATCCATCCACACAGCAACGCTTACTCCTCATGGAATCGGTCATTCAATAAACGCAAAAAGTAGTCGCTCTTCTAAAGTAGCATGCTCAGCAATCAACTGCTGTCTCAGTGTTAAGTAACTTCCGTATTTCAGTAGTAATAGGAATCGAACTAACGAGTTTCATGAAAGGGTGAAGTTGATTCCCCTCGCACTTCCGCAGGCTGGATAAAGTGGAAAGACAAGCAACGTGGCCGTAGGTTGAGGGCGGGCGAAGTGCTTTGTGTGGTTAACCTATGCTGCAACAGTGGCCTTCTGGGCGTATTTGTGTCCTCTAATAAACATATTTGGACAGCGAGATCTTCGAGATTTGATGTACGGATACATTTTGGGACAGTATATGATAGGTAGGGAGCTCAGTTGTGGGACAATTCTAAGGGTCTTGCTAAATGTAGGGTCATTAATGTCCATTGCACCACCAACAGCTTTGCAGTTAGGACTTTGGGTACTCAACTTCTCCACAATATCCTTTGTTACAAGTCATTCAACAGCGATTAACTCAGTCGGTGAAGGCTTGCGATGTTGGGATGACCTGATCGTTTAACGCGCTAGGTAAATGCAATCACACGAGGCACTTAGCTTCGAGGAACATGATAAAGCTTGCCACACACTTGCTCACTTTGTAATCTTATTATTAAGGTGCAGATATTCTCAAGATGTTTGGACATATATGAGAGACTAAACATCAAGACTACCCCTGGGATGTGTACTACGGCTTCGCTTCCAATTGACTCATGACAGGTAGTCTCAAACCCATTTATTGACGTGTTCTATGAGCTCGTTTTGGTGTCTAAGTATTAGTTCATGAGCTTTAACCAGCGTCCGTGATGGAACATTCATCTCCTCTGAATTTGAGTGCAGAGCTACAGCAGAAAAAGGGTTGTGAACCTCCTGTCGCTACACTGTGATGTCTAAGCATGACTGAGACTTGTTAATTTCATTCACCATAGTCAGTGACCTCTATTGCACCATAGTAATGCAATTAATCCCCGAGTTGTACTCTCCGCTTTCGTGCACGCAGAAAACTACCCTTTTTGAATGTCAGTTTGGTGACAAAAGGTCCCATCATCAATGCCATCGCTACACTTACTAAACAATCGCAAAGTACATCCGGAGCAAATTCAATTAATCACGCCACCACTGAGAACATGAGTACAACGCAATCTCAGTCGGGGTAATTTCTAGTGGCATTCATCTTCAACCTAAGTCATGTGGCGTAATCTGCTCTCTCTTACCAAACTGATCCATCTTACTCGTTAAGTGATAGGTAATCGCACGAGCTGCCAACACTGGACACATGATGCTTAGTCATTTAATACAGTTATTTGCATTTCCCTATTGCTAATTGCAAAACCACTCGAGCACAACGATCAAAACTCCCACAACTCAGGGAATAGGCAATTTGCAATGTTAAGGCAGTTCCTGTAGACATTTTGCCACAACGCAGATTGAGGCGTTTTTAAACTGGCATTTGCATGAGCTTCCAAAGTCACCCTTATCAAATCACCCAACCAAAAGTATCAAAAACGAGGGTATAAAAGCACATCATCAGTGTTGCATGCATAGAGGATCCAATTACATGGGGTGGGCAGAGTCATCAACTTGAGCATTCTCAATTCTTTGAGAGAGCACGTCGTAGAGACCCCAATTCAACACATTGCTCCAGTCGGTATAGGTTGGATTAAAGTTCTTGATACAACATAGCCGCCATTTGGTTTGCATGGTAGCGAGGAGATGGCTGTTGTGTTGTCCAAGGTTCTGAAGGAATTTCATGAGACAACTCATCTCAGTTGACTTGTCCACGAGCCCATTGACGAACACTACGATAAGTAGCGTCTGATGGGGTTCGAGTGATGCTAGGGTGATAGTAAGATCATGATTGGAGAAGTGCGAGAGATTCACTGCATATATTAGGCAGTCGCAGTAGTCAGGCCCATCCATATACTCGAAGGGAGAAATGCATCGGTCCATAGCATGCATGCTGCCTTCGACACAAGTTGTTACAAAGATAAGCCTGCCGTTTGCAACACCATTTGTGCTCTTTAAAGAATTTAGAGATGAATGACGGCTGAAAAGGAATAGCTCTGGCGGATGTAGGCAAATTGTGCATTCACGTGGCGACAGCCAAGCCAGGTGTGGGTCTCTGAAAAGCCAAAGGTGTACAGGTCTTTGGTCTCGCATCTGCTGCAGCTCTGTTAAAGTGCGTTGGAGGGATTCAAGCTGGGCATTGTAATACATAATGGCTTGCAGTGCGTTTTGATGAGAATTTGGTGCAGGTTGAGGAGAAAGCTTTTGGAGAAGGCATTTGTCAAGCCAGGTCCACATGTTAATCTGCTGATGTAGGACAGTGGAGAACTTCGGCATTGAAGGTATTGCCCTCCATCTTGGAATAGCCATGCAACAATTGACCAGATCACAACCGTTGAGATATTGGCATATTTGTAACGCCAATGCAATGGGAAGTTCGGTAATTTTGCGACGTGAGCTGTTTTGAGCCTATGTTATCAAGAAAGAATGCCATTTCCGGTTATATGAGGTTTATATAGGCGAATTATAATAGCGCGAAATAGGCAAATTACTAAGGAGGTGTAAACAATAATAATTCATGAAAAACAAAAGTTGGCCTTTAGGACCTACCATTGGCGCGAGACGCTAGCGTAGATTGATGGCGTGGTAGATGCGCCGAGGCTTAAATACATTGCGCCTTGGAGGGGGTGTCCGAGTGACCCCACTGAGATGACAGCTCATTGGTTCTCGCCGTATCACCTGGTCTGACATTCGCGCATCAGCAACACCTATCTGACTCCCCTTTATCCGACTATAGGGGCTGCAATCCAATAACATGGAAACTTATATTCCTGTGCGCAGAGTAGTGCCTTGCGGCAACTATGGCATCAATACCGCTGCCTATTTCACCGCTACGAGCCATTAACTTGATAAGACAGAAGGCCATTCCCTAGGCAGTCCTTGCGTGTTTGCAGTTGGCATTGTCCACGCAGGTGCCATGGTGTATTTAGGCTAATGTAGATATAGGGCCGTGAAACAACAATGCCTTTATCTGCCAAATAATCTTCAAGAGTCGACTTTAACACGACCTGTCATTATTAGCATCGACACTACAACTCCTCATAACGAGTGATGAAATTAAACTAACGCGGACCAGCACTGATTTATTCACGAAGTTTGAAACCTTTAAAAATGCTGGTCCACTAAACACTCACCTCTATTGAAGCGGAAACCCGGTGTTAGTGCAAAAGTGTCTTTTGCATGATTTTTTTGCATGTTATTGGTCTAGGAGCCAGAAGATCTGCTCAACTGCAGGAATTTCAATAAACATATTTTGCGTTTTGATGGCACAGAATGATGTGCTCATGCGGATGGAGTAAGTGCATTTGATGCAGAAGGAAGTGGTAAATCCAAGCAAAACCAAAGTTGAGATAATTTCTGGTAAACTATACACAATGCTTAAAAGTGTGTGCGATTTAAGTGGTGCATACGCCAATAAAATGGGAAAGTGCATGAGTGGTTACCTCCACCCATCTCCACTGTTCATGCGTGCACTAAAACTGTCACCCGCCACGGTGATTAACAAGGTCAGATGAATGAAGAGATCCACGTACGCTGCACACCACTTACAATGAGAGCAGTTTGCTACAGCTGCGCCCGTTCTGAAGACTGCGGAGGCAAGTTTGCTAATACATGACATGCCCTTCATTATGTCTTCGATGAGGCTATTCTGTAACTGAGATGAATCATTTGTCAGAGGCTGAGTGATGAACCTCTTATTCATGTAAATGATGACATGGTATTGTGAGGTCAGATGGCTGAGTTACTACTAGCCTTTAAATCACTACCAATTTACAGCGTGCTACCTTATGAGCCCTTTGCAACTTAGAGTTATCTGGTTGACCAAGAGTCTCAAATGTGCTGGTTGGCTGTTTTAATTGAAAACATTGCAAGAGCAAACGTATTATCAGCTTAGGTTCCACATTGCGGTTAGCTGTGATTAGGTTAGAAACTTGTGCTGTCAACTTTGCCTTTGTCAACAGCTGAATACCAAGATTGGTGTGATGCCTACGACTTGAGGACTGTCTCAAATCAACTCGGCTAAATATGCACTTCAATGTCACGTAGCTACTTAAAATCGCCTATGCTTTATAGCGCATCTCCATTCGCTCATGGAGAGCTCCCCTATGCTTTAACTTTTTTAAACTTCTTTTCTTTACAACTCAGCGCATCAATTGTCTCTACTATCACTAAAGTTTTCTCTGCTCGCAGCCCTGTTTCTTAAATGCATGCTGCACTGCTGCTCCCTTCTTCTTATCTGGCACGCACTATTAGATTCCGGGAGCAGCTCTATAAGCTGGAACGTCTCTAGAAGGAGGAGAATTCTGATGAAGTTGCCATTTGTTGCTGCTTGGTTCTGTGTGGTAGGTCACGCCGCATGGATTTGGGATGTGCTGACTACAAGTGACATTTTAGTTGGCTCTAGTAGAAATTGTGGTCAGGATGATGAGGAAGGCAAATATACTTATCTAATTAAAAACGGGAACTGCATCATTACGGCCATGCGTGATCACTAAGTGTGACTACTCAGTGCTTGTGGAGGAGGGTGAGCTGTTATCAGTAAACTCATCTGTCACCAGTAATCAAATGACGAAGTAAGCTGCGTTCAAAGGGACGTTACTGAAGCACTTCGTACGAAGTGACGCAACTGCGTGAAAAGGACTTTTCGGTATACGTGAGAAGCTGATGTTAAACTAGTCACTATATATGGTGAAGAATACGATCCGATGACAAGGATGATTCCGTTGCAACGGTTGTCATGTGCCACATTTACGTCCTTGGCACCCTGACAAACGCTTCAAGGCTAGCTAGCCAGCTCCTTGCTGCCTCTGTTGACTTACCAATGCTACTGGGTAGCCTTGATAACTGCAACGAGATCTGAGGGTCTGCGCGGACTCGGTAAGCACCATTAATATGGTGCTTCGCAATTATCTTAAGCATTGTATCATTGTATGCTGCAGATCAAAATAATAATTTTAGAGGAAAATGTGCTTGCCTAATAAAGTTAAGATTAACGTGCACAAATAAAAAGAAGTGAATGCTTGAACAAAGCTATCGCTCTTTCTTTGAATGGCAACAAAAATGCTTTTACGCTATCCATGATGCCAATGAAAGGCATGCTTTGGTAAAACTGTTGATTGACGCCCACACACAAGTGAAGGCTACACATCAGTGACATGCAATCATTACAATTAAATCCGCACAGCTAAATCTGATTGAATTTTAAAAGACAGGTAAATGTGAATTAAAGTGATCCAAACTCAAATAATGTTTGCTTATGAAAGTGAGACTGAAAGGGTTAGGCGATAAACGGATCAATCGCACTTGCGCTAACAGCAGAAAGTTCTTTCCCTACTTTACTGTCTTAATTTGAGCAGACACGACCTATTGAGTTGCAATGAAAGTGGAAGGTAAGATACAAGGAAAGTTTGCACCAATTGGTGGAAAGCGGTGACTAGCTGATGCAAAGGTGCCACCAGCGCACAGCTGAATAATAGTGCAGGCTACTACTGCGTCCAAGTGTGGTAGCTGTAGTTGACTGACGCCTACGCCATTGGCCACGCAAACTTTGCATGTGAAGGTGGGGGAAGGGTTGCAAGTAAATAGGTATGGAGAAGGTGGTGCTGAGCACTTTGATGAGAAAAGGCTGTTATGATATCCGTGGCATCGGTCGGTAGGGCTGCAAAGAAGGAGTTAAAAGTGAGGTGTCACAGATGGGCAAAGAGATGAAGGGGAAGGAGGAAGGAGAGCCATGCCGTCTGCGTCGACGGCGTAATACGAGAGGTGCATCTAGACTCAGATGTCTGCTTCAAAGGCGTTGTGCATCTATGGCACTCTTCTTGAGCAACATTTCGGGTGAACTGTCTGAATCCCCATCTCTCTGGTTCCTTCCACCCCTCTTATGCGATCATACCGACCTAGACCTGTGCCCTCACGAAGCAACCAATTTTTATTTGAGGAGGACGAGTTCCTTTTAATTTGTATTCGACTTGTTTGTGTCAATGTTAAAGAGATGATGTTAAGCTCCTACAACCTATCGCTGATCTTCGCTATTGGTGACACCTGTGATGGAAGTGAGACAAGCAGGCTTTTTCCATTCAAAAACATGCAGCCCTAGAGGCCGACAGGGCTGGTGATGTCGGTTGATGACCTCGCACCAGGAACTCGATGCCTCCCTTCCCACAACTCCACAGTTTGATCTGCTGCCGCGCATTCACTGCCAGTGTGAATGGCTTGTAGCATGGGAATATATAATCAGGTCCACTGAGATTTACACAATTTCATCACGCTCTTTATAGGAAAGCGTGATTAGGTTGAATGAAAGATGTGCGACCGTAACGTCAGAAACTGATGGAAGCCTTTCACTTGCAGCCGCGCTTGATATCCATCAGATTAAATGCAGTGATATTAAGCATGCACTGCAAAGGAGCTGACGTAAAGACTGGATTACGCTGGAAGAAACAAAAATGAGGCTTTAAATGTAAAAGACAGAGAAATGGCCAGTTGGATACTGGGATTGTGACAACAGGAAATTGGACATAGCAAACGTGGATTCTTTACGAGCTACTTCGTCGTATAATTAGACGACCTGAATTGGCATGATTCGTCGACATTCTGGCACACATCCGGTATTTTCAATTAAGCATATCAGATTGGAGACCATCTGGCATATTAATTCTGACTCAAGAAGCATCTTTTTACTGTGCTTTTGGAGTGAGGGTACACATTACCAAAATTCAGCAGAAGGATTGTGTGAATTCCATTTTAAATGCTCACATCACGAGTTATTCACACCGGAGGTAAATGTGTGGTAGCAAGTCCAACTGTGGCGTTGCGTCACGAGTGACCTCCGAAAAGGCTTCTTAATAAACGATGAACACAATGCTGGACAGTTTGTTTCATAATTTAGTCCTCGACAATGCCCATGTCCCTGCATTCAATGGAAAGACATTTGACTGTTCAAAGTGACGACTGCAGCAGATAATTGAATTCACTTTAATCGCCGATCTGCCGCACAGGTCTTCTGGCGACACATCAGTGCAATGTTTGGGGACACGCAAGAATAAATCTTCGCTAATTTTTGTTCATTTAGGTCAGCACTGCAACACTGCAACGCATTCGCAACAGGTTCTGTGTGAATAACTAAAAGACCACCTTTGCCCTAAGCCAAACGAAATGCTTCCTGGCAGCAAGTAAATTTGTTTTCTCGAGTCATGTCGGAAGTAGCGGTGGTCAGAATTATCCCTGCTTCGAGCACACCTCCTGTAACATCTTTCTTACAATAAATTAAAGGGTAAAGCTCTGCTTCTAGGGAATTTTGATTTATGCTTCGGTTCAAGGACTCTGGTGTGGCGAATTCCTCCTCTTCCCTACTTCCGCTCTTGCTATTCGAAATCTGATTATGCTTTGACATCTTCATTATGGGTAAGAGAGGGTACAGAGAAAGAGTTCATGATGGAAATGTGTGTCGCGCTCATGGGAGTGACCACCCTGCTCTGCAACCAGGTTCAGATTGTCGTCCCACCTCTGGTCTACAAATAACATCTAAGTATATTATCTGATCGAAAGGAAAGAGATATACGATAGGAAACAGGAATGCGATTTAGGCATGCTTAAATAGACTGTCATGTGCTTTTCAGCCTTAATTTCGCAAATCCGATTATTTCACTTCTTATTTATCAACCGCCTTGTTAATGCTTGCTAAATAACTCCAAACATGACTTATCGCCCAACTGCAGGCAAGTCTAACTCATACTAGAGTGACTAAGTACAAACCGTCCATTCATTCACTCCAGACATAGGCACCAAGAGCTGGACAACCGCGGCTGCACTCTACTTCGGTCTGATGTCCCACTTCTTAGTGCAAATCATCAAGGGCTAGGTTCCATTTCGGGAGTGAAGAGCCTGAATCCAAATTCTATTTTCTTTTCTTCTACTCGGACACATTTATTCTGCAAAATGTAAAACAATTGAATGTTTTAGTCACCAAATTAGAAAATTTAATGTCATTTAACAACGGATTTTAGTGTCCTCCACTCAGAACTCACATCACCTGCAAGACCCACGATTCATCAAATCACAGCATCTTAAAGCGATTGCAAGTTATGTCATTTTACGGCAAAATTGGCATTCCTCAATATGAATGTCAGCTTGCAAAGTATTTGCGGATTGACTTCGACATGCTAAACCACTTTGGACGCAAGCGATAAAAAGTGAGTTTAATGTGTGCAATGAGGGTCGGTATTTTTAGCTACACCATCAATGGAAGTGACCGGATTTGACCTAAGCAATCATTGGAGCGTCTTAAGCAGCGCCCAAAGGCAAGGAGGCTCTGTCGCTGAATGTACATTAGAATGCAATAGACCATGGATTGTCATGATTGTTTTAAGCTATAAAAGGTAGCAGCAAATGTTCGACGCTCTTGTGGTCTCATCCGCCAGAGTCTCATCCAACTAGGTCAAGTAGAGGGGCGTGGAGATCCCTCCTTTCATTGTGCTTCCCCTCTGTGCCATCTTGATGTATTGCGTTTCTTTGCACACACTTAAAGGTCGCAAATAAAGCGTCTTCCTTTCTCCATTCAGCAAAACCATTCCTAAATTGTACGTTCCAATGGCAAGGACATCGGATTGTGCATTTTGTGGCATGAAGAAACAGTCACGAAAGCAGTGTTTGACGGGTGAAGAGGTGAGGCAGCACCAAAGGAAAGAATGGAGGTGGAGCGACGACTGTCAGGTGGTGGCATAGCTGACCTCACTGTATAAACTTACATCGTCACTGGTGCGATGCATCACCCGTCTCGTGATTCCTGTTCAAGTGTCCCTGAACCGAGACCATAAAGTTGGCATGAGCGCATCGAACAAGCAGTGAGAGAGCGAGCTAGCGCAGCGTTTGGAGGTATGCGACAAATAAGATGAGTGGAAATGGCGATTTGCTTCTTGGGTCACAGTCAATGCGTCAGTGGCACTCCATTCTGATGTGCTTAATTCGAAAAACAGGATGCGTGGCAGAATGTGAGTGGAGGTGGATGATATGCCGTACATGATGTGGTGTGGTGATGAACGAAGTCAGCAGCGTTTGTATGCAAGGTTGTGTTGGCTCGGCGACAAGCTCTGTAATTTGCACTGCCATCTAGGAGACATGAGCAAGGTGTTGTGTCCACAGTCGGTTATGCCTATCTCGCTCCTCTTTCCTACGACAAAAGGGATCATCAAAGTCTCACAGTCACCGTGTCCAATTCACGTTGCTTTAGGTTCGGTGCCCACTTGATCATTTCTGTGGGTTCCCCATTGGAAGCCTCGTTTCCGTTCTTAGCAACTGTTTCCCGTCGATTCGTCAGTTCAATAGCAGTTCTGCCTTCGTGTCACTGCTCCTCGGCTGACGGATATAAATTGCGACTGCAATTCAAGGCTGCAATCTGTACTCGGATTTGCGATCGCACATCCTATTCATTCGTCTTTACCGCTATTTTCTTGAAAGCTTGCGCTGACATTGTTCGGCACCACCATAGACGTGATGTTAGTTGCTCACGTCACTAGCTGTATAAACCGACACTAAATGCGTGGTAGCAAATGAAACTATGGAATTGTGGAATGAGAGGCATGGAGATTTTGGTGCTTGGTTGTCAACCATCAACACGATACTTACCAAATCTCCTCGTTTCTTGCTCGCTGAGACGTTGTTTGATTCTGCAAAAGCTTTAGAATGGACGGCAACTCCTGAGTTGGCAGAGTGAAGCTAATAAAATTTGCTTGAGGCAGGAGATTCTCAGATCACAACTAAGCAAATGTAGGACCTCTCCATTCTCAATAGCATGTTGAACAACAAAGCAAAGTTGTCTATCTGTGTAAAGAAATAAACTAGAAATTCTTCGACAACACACTCATCCACAGTTTTGCTGCGTGCCATACAGCCATTTCCCTCGGTTTGGAAAGGTTAAGCTGAAGTGTCACTGAGGAGGAGGTTCACTCGAAGCAGCGACAACACTGATGATCGTGCCATTTGACAGAACTCAGGACAGTTCAGTAAAATGCACCCCAGGATCATCGTTTTGATAGTCACTACCTTTTGTCCGTGACGCAGCCATCGTCAAATTTAGAAATACGTAAATAAATCAGAGCTAGTCTACGTTAGTTTAATTTCATCACTCGTTATGAGGAGTTGTAGTGTCGATGCTGATAAGGACAGGTTGTGTTAAAGTCGACACTTGAAGATTATTTCGCAGATAAAGGCATTGTTGTTTCACGGCCCTATATCTACATTAGCCTAAATACACCATGGCACCTGCGTGGACAATGCCAACTGCAAATACGCAAGGACTGCCTAGGGAATGGCCTTCTGTCTTATCAAGTTAATGGCTCGTAGCGGTGAAATAGGCAGCGGTATTGATGCCATAGTTGCCGCAAGGCACTACTCTGCGCACAGGATTATAAGTTTCCATGTTATTGGATTGCAGCCCCTATAGTCGGATAAAGGGGAGTCAGATAGGTGTTGCTGATGCGCGAATGTCAGACCAGGTGATACGGCGAGAACCAATGAGCTGTCATCTCAGTGGGGTCACTCGGACACCCCCTCCAAGGCGCAATGTATTTAAGCCTCGGCGCATCTACCACGCCATCAATCTACGCTAGCGTCTCGCGCCAATGGTAGGTCCTAAAGGCCAACTTTTGTTTTTCATGAATTATTATTGTTTACACCTCCATAGTAATTTGGCTATTTCGCACTATTATATTTCGCCTATTTGAACCTTATATAACCGGAAATGTCATTCTTTCTTGAAAACATAGGCTCAAAACAGCTCACGTCGCAAAATTACCGAACTTCCCTTTGAATTGGCGTTGCAAATATGCCAATATCTCAACGGTTGTGATCTGGTCAACTGTTGCATGGCTATTCCAAGATGGAGGGCAATACCTTCAATGCCGAAGTTCTCCACTGTCCTACATCAGCAGATTAACATGTGGACCTGGCTTGACAAATGTCTTCTCCAAAAGCTTTCTCCTCAACCTGCACCAAATTCTCATCAAAACGCACTGCAAGCTATTATGTATTACAATGCCCAGCTTGAATCCCTCCAACGCACTTTAACAGAGCTGCAGCAGATGCGAGACCAAAGACCTGTACACCTTTGGCTTTTCAGAGACCCACACCTGGCTTGGCTGTCGCCACGTGAATTCACAATTTGCCTACATCCTCCAGAGCTATACCTCCTCAGCCGTCATTCATCTATAAGTTCTTTAATGAGCACAAATGGTGTTGCGAACGGCAGGCCTATCTTTGTAACAACTTGTGTCGAAGGCAGCATGCATACTATGGACCGATGCATTTCTCCCTTCGAGTATATGGATGCGCCTGACTACTGCAACTGCCTCATATATGCGGTGGATCTCTCGCACTTCTCCAATCATGATCTTACTATCACCCTAGCATCACTCGAACCCCATCAGACGCTACTTATCGTAGTGTTCGTCAATGGGCTCGTGGACAAGTCAACTGAGATGAGTTGTCTCATGAAATTCCTTCAGAACCTTGGACAACACAACAGCCATCTCCTCGCTACCATGCAAACCAAATGGCGGCTATGTTGTATCAAGAACTTTAATCCAACCTATACCGACTGGAGCAATGTGTTGAATTGGGGTCTCTACGACGTGCTCTCTCAAAGAATTGAGAATGCTCAAGTTGATGACTCTGCCCACCCCATGTAATTGGATCCTCTATGCATGCAACACTGATGATGTGCTTTTATACCCTCGTTTTTGATACTTTTGGCTGGGTGATTTGATAAGGGTGACTTTGGAAGCTCATGCAAATGCCAGTTTAAAAACGCCTCAATCTGCGTTGTGGCAAAATGTCTACAGGAACTGCCTTAACATTGCAAATTGCCCATTCCCTGAGTTGTGGGAGTTCTGATCGTTGTGCTCGAGCGGTTTTGCAATTAGCAATAGGGCAATGCAAATAACTGTATTAAATGACTAAGCATCATGTGTCCAGTGTTGGCAGCTCGTGCGATTACCTATCACTTAACGAGTAAGATGGATCAGTTTGGTAAGAGAGAGCAGATTACGCCACATGACTTAGGTTGAAGATCAATGCCACTAGAAATCACCCTGACTGAGATTGCGTTGCATACATGTTCTCAGTGTTGGTGTGATTAATTGGATTTGCTCCGGATGTACTTTGCGATTGTTTAGTAAGTGCAGCAATGGCATTGATGGGACCTTTTGTCACCAAACTGACATTCAAAAAGGGTAGTTTCCTGCGTGCACGAAAGCGGAGAGTACAACTCGGGGATTAATTGCATGACTATGGTGCAATAGAAGTCAATGGCTATGGTGAATGAAATTAACAAGTCTCAGTCATGCTTAGACATCACAGTGTAGCGGCAGGAGCTTCACAACCCTTTTTACGCTGTAGCTCTGCACTCAATTTCAAAGGAGATGAATGTTCCATCATGGACGCTGGATAAAGCTCATGAACTAATACTTAGACACTAAAACGAGCTCATAGAACACGTCATTAAATGGGTTTGAGACTACCTGTCATGAGTCAATTGGAAGCGAGGCCGTAGTGCATATCCTAGGGGTAATCTCGATGTTTAGTCTCTCGGATATGTCCAAACATCTTGCGAATATCTGCACCTTATTAATAAGATTAAAAGTGAGCAAGTGTGTGGCTAGCTTCATCATTTTCCTCGAAGCTAAGTGCCTCGTGTGATTGTATTTACCCAGCGCGTTAAACGATCAGGTCATCCCAAAATTACAAGCCTTCACCGACTGAGTTAATCGCTGTTGAATGACTTGTAACAAAGGATATTGTGGAGAAGTTGAGTACCCAAAGTCCTAACTGCAAAGCTGTTGGTGGTGCAATGGACATTAATGACCCTACATTTAGCAAGACCCTTAGAATTGTCCCACAACTGAGCTCCCTACCTATCATATACTGTCCCAAAATGTATCCGTACATCAAATCTCGAAGATCTCGCTGTCCAAATATGTTTATTAGAGGACACAAATACGCCCAGAAGGCCACTGCTGCAGCATAGGTTAACCACACAAAGCACTTCGCCCGCCCTCAACCTACGGCCACGTTGCTTGTCTTTCCACTTTATCCAGCCTGCGGAAGTGCGAGGGGAATCAACTTCACCCTTTCATGAAACTCGTTAGTTCGATTCCTATTACTACTGAAATACGGAAGTTACTTAACACTGAGACAGCAGTTGATTGCTGAGCATGCTACTTTAGAAGAGCGACTACTTTTTGCGTTTATTGAATGACCGATTCCATGAGGAGTAAGCGTTGCTGTGTGGATGGATTTGTAGCAGAATGACTACAGTCTGGTCAAGGAATGAGTTCAATTCTGATGACTTGGTAAGGGTTGTGGTACCAACCAAGACAAAGACAAATGCGTGTTGGCCGCAGGTTGTCCCGCCATGTAGGAAGTGACCAAGTGTGCCCAAGGTTGCGAGTCACTGCA